>AYLM01000464.1:0-66040 GCA_001625345.1 Cairneyella variabilis | reverse complement strand
GTAATGGCCAGGTTGGAGCGGTTGCGGGGGTGGGGGTTTTTTTTGGGGAAGGGGATGAGAGGTATGTCTTCGAGGTCGTCTTCTTCATAAGACATCTGGACTGATTGGCCACGCAGAAATATCTCAGAGCCCCTTGAAGGACCCGAACAAACCAACAACCGTGCAGAACTCACCGCCATTCTACGAGCTCTGGAAGTAGTTCCCACGACCCAGAAGTTGGAGATCATATCTGATAGTAATTACTCGATTAATTGCGTGACGGTTTGGTGCAAAAGCTGGGCGAGGAAGGGATGGAAGACAAGTACGGGACAGGCAGTCAAGAATAAGGATCTGATTGAGAGGATTACTGAAATGCTGGAGAAGAGGAAGGAGAAGGGTAAGGAGGTCATGTTTACTTGGGTTAAGGGACATGACGAGGATCCGGGAAATGTTGGAGCGGATAAGCTGGCTGTTATGGGTGCCACAGCTGCGATGCAAAGTGGCTATTGAGAGAGTTCGAGATTGGGGTTGCACAAGACGTTGTGCTCAAGAAGGTTGGGTCTGCATGTGAGTTTCCGACTCGCAGAAGACCCTGACTCCGACACTGTGACTGGCATCTCTGTTCGGACGAAAAGGCTTCTTGCATGAGATTATCTCTGGGCGTGGGTGGGATGTGTGCTCTTTTATCTCATTTCAGAGCCAGAGACGCATCTTTCTTCTTTTTGGGACGGATTAATACCCAGCTGTCACGGGGACAGAGCTTTTGCTAGATGTATACGTAGATTTTGCCAACACACCTCCTATTCAATTCCTTTTCTTCAGTCGAGTGAAATGAGACACGGCGTGCAGTCTCCAATATATCAGACCATCAGGATATATACACGTCTCGAGGTAAGGCCTTGTGCTTCAACCGAAGTAATCTTATGGAGCACATTTTCAGAGAGGCTTGGCACCCTTGGCAATGATGCATTTACGCGGGATGGTGGTGCCAGATAGCGATAAGCCAAGGCTGAAAACTCGACTAGGGGCCAGGGAAGTTTTCTTAATGCCCCACTAATCTATTCGGGCGTCGCCTTCTGCCAACCCAAGAATATCGCGCCTTCTCCATCTTCTTCCGATATACGCATTCTTACAATTTTGGCAGGCAGAAGAGCTTCATAGCCTCATCAACCGTGAACATCAACACCGTGGCGGGATTTGCGAGAATACCAGGCCTATCATTCACAAATGATTCAATAACATTCAACATACCTCTTCCCTACTCTCGAGCTCCTCGGCTTGCTCTTCATAGCAGCGAGGACGATACCGGAGTCAGCTAACAACAGCTTGACCGTTTGACAAGAGACGCGGCAAGGCTTGTTAATTACAGCCAAGATGCCCACTCTAGCCGTTACTAACTTCAACATCGTCTGCGCGGTGCTTGGTGGCTTTATCACTCTCTTCGGCCTTGTATCGTACTTGTTCAAGGAGAAGTTTTATCTCTCGGAAGCATGTGAGTCAATTACGAGAACTATTTTATTGAACAATCCACCTAATATCTGTATTTTAGTGATATCTCTCGTCGCAGGAATTATCTTCTCTGACCATGCCACCAACTTGTTGAAACCACTCGAATACACTGGCACCCAAGCCAATCTTGACACCGCTACCCTATACTTCAGCCGTCTCGTGCTCGGTGTACAATTGGTCCTTGCGGGCGTGCAATTGCCCAGTCGCTACCTCCAGAAAGAATGGAAGTCCTTGGCTCTGTTACTCGGTCCTATCATGTCCTGCATGTGGATTGCCAGCAGCCTGCTCGTGTGGGCCATGGTCCCCAATTTCTCTTTTCTTCATGCCTTGGCCGTTGGAGCTTGTGTGACGCCCACGGATCCAGTCCTATCAAACAGTATTGTGAAGGGCAAGTTTGCAGACAAGAATATCCCGAAGGACTTGCAGAAGATCATTGTTGCCGAGTCCGGAGCCAATGATGGGCTCGGGTACCCGTACCTCTTTCTTGCCCTATACCTGATTAAATATACTGGTATGGGAGGAGCAGGACAAGATGGCGGCGCTAGGACTGCCATCGGTCTCTGGTTTGGCGAGACCTGGGGGTACACCATTATTCTCAGTGTCATTTACGGCTGGACGGTAGGCTGGATAGCTAAGGAACTCCTGCACTGGGCCGAAGAGAAGAAGTTCGTTGATCGCGAAAGCTTCTTGGTGTTTGCGATCACACTGGCGCTCTTCATTGTCGGCACTTGCGGCATGATTGGCAGTGATGATGTTTTGGCTTGCTTCATTGCAGGCAACGCTTTCACATGGGACGACTGGTTCCGTCTTGAGACTCTAGATGATTCCCTCCAGCCAACTATTGATATGTTGCTCAATTTGGCCATTTTCATCTGGTTTGGGGCGGTTTGTCCTTGGGCTATGTTCCTTCGTAACGATGTCATTCCTATTTATCGATTAATCTTTCTCGGAGTTCTCATTCTTCTCCTCAGGTCAGTATTTTACCCTCATTACACAGTATTCTGCTAACATCTCCTAGACGTCTTCCAATTGTTTTTGCTATGCATAAATTCATCCATCAAATCGAAGAGAAGCGCCAGGCCATCTTCGTCGGCTTTTTTGGTCCCATTGGAGTCTCAGCTATCTTCTACCTGTATATCACACTCGAATTTCTGGATGAGGTCACGGTTGACGGGGTTCAACGTGAAGACGCCTCAACACTCGCGGAAGTAGTCTTGGTCGTCGTCTGGTTCCTCGCCATCTGCAGCATCGTCGTCCACGGCCTCTCAATCCCACTTGGAAAACTCGGCTTTTTCCTCCCAAGGACACTCTCGAGAGCCTTCACATCCCAAGGCAACGACGAAGCCGACGATCTCCGCATCGGGGACCAGGTCCGCGGCTCGTCGGTTGGCGGCATCATCCGCGACCGCCGCAGGTCTCGTCAACGTTCTGGGCAATCGACACCGACTTCAGGCCAAGCTTCCACAAGGCCCATTTTCCGGATTGGGGGGAGCGTGATCAATGATCGTTCGGCACTGAGCACTGATACCGGGCCTCACACGCCCGAGGAAAGAGCTGGACATCCTGATATTGCGGCTCAGATTGCAGACAGACAAAGTGTAGAGAGGCCGTCGGTGCAGTTTGAGAGACCAGCTACGCCGAGGGGGCTGGCTGCGCAGAGAACTATCCGGTTCCCGGATGAGGAGCAGAAGCCGTCAGGAGCGACGACTCCAACGGCTGCGGCTGCGGCGGCAGGTGGTGAGAGCCGTGCTTCTTGACTTGGAGTTGTGGAGGGGATAGATGGGGGTTAGTGTGGTATGACTCGAGTCTTTAAGGGGGCCATTTTTGTTCTTTCTAGGGTTGAGATACTGAGTACATATTGAGATGTACTTTCGTACTTACGGCAGATGAGCTCTGGGGCTTTTTGTACCTATGTACTTATTTCTCTTCGTGCCACGGAGCGCTTACATATCTTCAAGATTTTTGGCTAAAGTGTTGATAATGGAATGAGAATTCCCCCCACGCTGTCATTAGCAAAGAGCTTTTCCATTATCATCTTGAATGTGAAAGAGATTGGATTGCATGCATACATGCGTACTGGGGAGAGTGCGACGGCGGAACGGAGCCGTTAAATGCTCGTCGCCACTGAGGCGAGAGTCGGAAGCCGACCCCTGAAGCAGACGAGGAGGTCCTCTGCCGGGTTAGTGCCGGTTTCGGGGAGTGGGATTGAGATGCGGTTGAGATTACTTGCATGTAGGTGGAAAACCATTGAACGTTAATATGCATGTTATTGCATGTTATTGCATGAGATGTGCAGATGTATGATAGAGCATGGTTTCGTATTGGAGATAACTTGTAAGTGGTGAGGTTTGACGTCTAAGGTTCGGGAATATAATGGGTGTGAGTTTGGAGGGAAGAATGGCGGCTCGGATGATAGAATAAGGTCCGTATTTTTGATGGAAGGGAGGTTTTGATTTTTTTTGATAGACTAGATTGCAAGAGGGCGGGAATTGAATGGGAATAATGTTCGCAGAGTGAGCGAAGGCATGTGGGTTTGAAGAACAAAGCATCGGTACTTAGTACTTTTGCTGCTGATATGTATATTGTACTTGTTGTCTGGACTTCATGTCCAAATTGGGTTATAAGAGGAGGGGAAATAAAGTCCGGTCAAGAAGAGGCCGAGATGATATATCCGTTGTGGCGATAGCTTCTCGTCATCATACGTAGGTACTTGATACTTCGATATGTGTGCTTGTAGTTTGGACTGAAGCCCAGCTTGAGCGTTACGAAATATGCTATGCCTATTTTGGAGTTGAGCTTGAGAGGGATGGGCGGTGCCTTGTCTACGTATTCTAATATTCATAAATCTCGAATATTTCTTGTTGTCTAGGTTCGTATCCAGCTTGGAGAATGTCACGAAACGTTTTGGTACCCCAGTTGGAATAAGGTTGCTTCCCGTTTACTTCCCGGTTTCGTGCAGGTATCAAAAATTGTGGAAGCATCAGAGATGGGATGAAAAGGACAAAAGTGGTGTGGTGCTGCAACTAAGTATTTACTACGAGCTTTCCTTGTAGGGCTGGCTTAGAAGAAAAGTCTCCAGCCACACATTTTTTGGCATCGAGTTTCTTCTGGTCTGAGAAGTCGAAAGGAAGGTCCGAATAAGAGGCCCGACTTACTCCAGGAAAGGATAAGGATAAGAGCTCGAGGCGGGACGAGACGGATACGGGGTATGGAAATAGTCAGAGCTTCTCGCCTTGCTGACGTCTCGAGTGAGGGCGGAAGAGAAGTTGGAGATGGCTGCATTCAGTAGTGGATCACCTTAGAATATCGCAGCGTTCAGCGTTCAGCTTTCGTAATCGCGCGCTCGGCGTGCAGTTGTTGTGGCTGTCAACCTACTGTAGAGCGATCTGCATAGACGAGGATGCAGATAGCAGCGGCGATGATACGCTGTGCCGTCTTGGTTTCCACATCTTTTTCGCGGGTTTTGGCAGCTTTTGTTTTGAGGTGCAAAACGGCGAGCATTCCCGCATGACTTGATGGTGAAGGACTGAGAACTGTGGCCATTATGACTGTGCGCTTAGCGCTCCTCGGCCAATGTGAGGAGGCTGCAGGGTTTTGTGGATTGATCGGCAGGGAAGACCGGGAAGATAGAGTGTCAACGTGCATATTCAGTCCTCGAGGTGTAAACCCAGGGACCAGGAAGGAAAGTATTGCCTCCTGCACGAGAACGCTCGCAAGAACCAATTGCGAATCTGTGAATAATGCGATGGATGCCCCTGATATTCTGCGTCAAAGTACTGCTGGCATGTCTGAGATCAGCCACTCAGATCAACTCCATACTCCTCGATCTAGACCGCGTGTAATATCGGTGAAGATTACACAAGTAACTTTCGTCTAGGTCGACGCAATCGTGTGGGAGGGAGGTTGAGCGTCGGCAACTGGACAGGTTCGACTTGGAGGGTTGATATTACCACTGCTCAATTGGCAGTGACTGTCTTTCTAGACTCGAACACACGCAAACTACTTCAAAAATCTTCCATTGTATTATTATTGCCAACAGAAGATATCTTTTTTGCCTCAATTAGAACGATAGACAGTCAACTGCAGGACCGCTTCAGCTTCTCCTCATTTTTACAGTCGGAGACTAGGGTCAATTAGCGCATTTTCTAAGCGAAAAATCCAACCAGGCGCACATATTCCCACAGACGGCCCACTCCACTCCGTACGTACAGAATCTTGATCACGCTGTGAGTTGCAGCCTCAGAGTGTGATTGCCTAAGAGACCTTACTTGTTGACGTCTGGATAGCAGCTTCAGAGGCCAGATCACCAGCATCTGCGGTCGATTGTGTCGCTCCATTACCTAGACGGCGGTGACGAGTCCAGGACCCTGGAAATACTCAACACCAACGCCCCCTCATCAAACAGGCTCGAAATCCAGAATGCGTCAGTGAACGAGGAGGACAACATACAAGTGATTACTTTCCACCACTTCACTGAGACCGACGCTCGAAGAAGGACGTTCAACACGATCGAGGCGGGCAATTCTTGGCTTTGTGCCAGGTTGGAGGAGCATAATAGAATCTTGACCTATCACACCGAACTTCTACCCCTCGACTTTCTACGCTTTTAAAAGGGGTCATGCAGACTACGACAGAGCCTGTATACTCTGCGAGTTCGCCGCCTTATATTTTCGATTCGGACATGTCAGGACGATTGGACTCGGATCCCGACTTCGAGTTTTTCGATTCCAATCAGCTGTCGCTCGAGGCTGCGAACAGCCCGGGCATTTTCCTCGGCGACGACTTTTCATCTGATAATTCTCAGTATCTTCAGCATTTTGCTTCGCCGAAACCTGCGAATATTAAAAGCCCGCGGCATAACCAGACTTCGTTGCTGGAATCTGCAGTGCCGCAAACGCTGTCGGCGCCCTCTACCGCGTCACCAGCTGGATCCTACCAGGACTCGTCTTCCGAGTCTTCTACTGGATATAAGCGCAAGTCGAGTTCTGACTCCTCGCGGTCAGCGCTTACTTCTGGCGACGTCATGATGGCTGAGGATACAGATATGGGGGACTGGAAGGTGGAGGATATGATGGTAGGGAATGATGCGTCGAATTATGACGCTTTTGATGGGACCATCGATCCTTCCTCCATGAACGCCAATTTTGGATTTACCGATAAGAGTATGGAGAATGACTTCGATTTCGACAGTGCGGCGAGCAGTCCGAGTCCTCGATTTGGGATAGGGCCTGTGGATATAGATTCCCCTGAGATGCCCACGATCAAGTATGATACGCCGAAGAAATCGTCACCGATGGTGAAGAATAAGTTCAATAACCATAATAAGAGGAACTCGGTGAGTACCAGGAGAATGTCCGGACATGAGATTTGCTGACAGTGTGACAGCAGCATTCGGTCACTCAGTCTATGAATGGCCTTACCACTGCAGGGTCCAGAGAAGCCTCGCCCCTTTCTGCGATGGTCACTAGCCAAGAATCATCCCCTGCGGGGCTTTTCAACAACTCACCGTCGCCAGCTACAGGTGTCGAATACATCAGTGGGACAATGCTTGGTGGCGGAGCACCTAATACGAATTGGTCGAATGGGTTTGAAGGATTTGGCGCAAACAATGGGCTGCCAAATATCCCCCAGCAGAACCTCAATCCTCAACCTGTGCAGAGAATGGCTCCTGCCCAAAATTTCCCTAACATGGGGAATCCATACAAGCCTACTTTGACGATTCATCCCACGCCTTTGAAGTCTCGTGTTGAGACTCAGATTCCTATCAAGATGACGCTGTTCCCTATGCCAGCGGGAATAGCCAAGCTCCATCTCCCAACGCACACGATCTCGAAGCCAAAGCTGCTTGCTAAGCCTCCTCCAGAGCGATCTCCAGATACTTTGGAGCTGTACACAACATTAGTGTGTACTAGTGCTATGCAGAATCCAGAAAATAGGCGGCGTGCATTCGAACGAGCTGCTGCAGCTGCCACCACCGAGTCTCCGAAGGAAGAAGGTTCGGGAGATGATGAGGAAGATGAAGCGAATAAGCCTCTGAACGGTGGAGATGTGAAGATTTGTGCGGGCTGTATCACACGTGAAAGAAAGCGGGCTGCTAGGAAGAAGGTCAAGAAAGTTGAAGAAGAGGAGTCATGGCATAAGGACGAGCACAAGCGAGTCATTGTTTTCAACACCCACGAGATCAAGGACTGGCAAGCTCCAACGAGCCAGCCGTCCTCTGAGTCTACTGGAGACCGGCCCGAACCTTTCGTCCCCGAAGGTGCTATGCAAGTGGATGCGCCTATGCGTATTGCCTGTTATTGTCGACACCAGAACGAGAAGCTTGGGTTCCAAGTCATCCTTACCATCAAGGATTACCAGGATCGCTTAGTTGCACAGGAGATGACCTCGTCTATCATGATCACGGATGACCACAAGACGCACATGCCAGCTCTGACTACCCTGACCTCCAATGGTTCAGATGGCCAGATTTACCAGGGCTCGGGAGCGTTTTCTGCTGATCCAACTTTCGATGTCTCTGGCACTGCTGGCAACATGGCTCCCTTCCGCCTATCACATTCCAGCTCGGACTTGCAGAGCTTGCAGCGGAACTTCCAGATGAAATTCTCACCAACAATGGGCATCAGTACTGCTTCCCATCCGTCACAGTCCACATCTGTTACGATGACACCTCGCAACCTCTCCCGCCAGGCCTCGCCATCAGCGTCTTCAGGACCAACGTCGAAGAAGAGAAAGGCCAGCACTTCAGGAAAGGTTCCCACCGGCTTGGCTATGACTAGACTCGAGACGGGTGAATCCAGTATTCCGCAAGGGACGGCCTCGAATCCTATGAGTGCGGCAACTTCTACGGCACCATCTCCTTTCACCCCTAACCTTACAAACTTCCCTGTTTCTGACCAACAGTTCGGCCAGTCGACCACCGTTCCGGCCGTTCCTCAACAGTACAATACTGGTCCTCCTTCGCCGAACAACAATGACCAGATTTTCTTTACGAATGCCAATAGGTCTCAGTCGATGGAGAATCTAGCAATGCACCAACTGTACTCTGCGCCGGTCTCCGCTCATCCAAGTCGAGTACCCAGCCCGAACGGACTGAGGAATACGATACAGAACTACCAGCAACAGCAAGCGCAGATGGCTCAAGCTGTGGCGAATGGGATATATGGCATACCTTTGAGCCTTAATCCACATAGACCCCCCACAATTCACAAGCTGATCCCTAACGAAGGACCAAAAGCTGGAGGAATTGAGGTTACGTGTCTGGGTAGTGGATTCTGTCAAGGACTGGAAGTAATGTTTGGAGACTCAAAGGCGACAACGACGACATACTGGGGCGAAACCTCTCTGGTCTGTCTGCTTCCGCCTTCAGCCTTTTCTGGACCTGTACCTGTCACGTTCAAGCACCAGCACCAACAGCATCAGCAGATGCAACCTTTCCCCACACCTCCAATCCCAAAGCAGCAGGCTTTCTTCAAATACATTGATGATGACGAACAGCAAATCATCAGAACCGCACTTTCAGTATTGGGACACAAGATGACTGGCAAAATGGAAGATGTCCGCGACCTTGCACGGCGCATTGTGGGAGATGGTTCTTCATCCTGGGGTGCAGCAACTGGTCATTCTCCAACTGGTGGCAACCAGCAGGTATCAGGCTTCAATGCTGCTAGCTTTGGAGTTGATGTGGAGGCTACTCTGTTGAGATGTCTGGATCTGATCGACCTGGATGATAGTCCTCACACGCCTCGCCTCAACCTGAGAAGAGCATCGGGACAGACTATGCTTCACTTGGCATGTTCTCTAGGTCTTCACCGTTTTGTGGCTGCATTACTTGCTCGTGGTGCCAATCCTGAGCCACGAGATAAGGGCGGCTTCACACCAATGCACTTTGCAGCACTTCACAACCACCCTCAGATTGTCAGGCGCCTCATGCTGAGCGGAGCCGATCCGACGGTCAGAAGTCTCCAAGGCTACACACCTTCAGATATGGCAACTTCGGAAGATGTTCTTCGTGCAGCTCGCCGTATTGAACACCACTCTAGAACGCGCAGCGGCTCGTCATTGAAGAGCAGGACAAGCAGCGCAACATCTCTGAGGTCTGTTTGGGAGCCAGCTTCGACACTCACGCCTATCGAGGCTGCTCTTGGTGCGGATAGTGACGATGATGATAACGAGTACGAGGATGAAGATGCTGATGCTGATGCCGCGAATGATGGTATCTTCTGGATGAAGTCAAGACGAACCAGCGTTCAGAGAGCATTGCCAACGGAGACTTCAGAAGACAAGGATTCGGTTCCGGAGCTACCAGGTATCGGCGCACCAGGAGGACTTGCGTCACCATCAGCGGCCATGACAGCTTTCCGAGAACAGTTGAGCACCCAGATCCAGCATTTCCAACAAACTATGTATCTCAACTTCCCGAATTTACCACAGATGCCACAAATGCCAAGATTTGATATGATGCCAACGCTTCCCGACTACCAGGCCTACCTTCCCACCACACCCATGGTTCGCCGTATCAGCAATTTGGTCGGGAATAACCGCCCAGATAGCCCCAAGGAGCAGGATTACAGGTGGTGGGATCTGTTTTCTGGAACAGTACCCGCTGCGCCACCGGCATACGATGAAATCTTCCCACATGGCGATGTCGATACGAAGAGAGCATCTGCAGCTCAAGCAGCAGCTGATACTGTAGCCGACAACAAATGTGCCGAGATCTTCGACCTAGCTGAGAGCTCGACATCGGTGCAGAAGCTACCAGTTAAGCTAGAAACTGTCAAGATTGGCCACAAGCATACGGTCACGAGAGAACAGCAAGACCAACTCCGTCTGGCACATGCAGAGAAGGTGAAGAGGCTCAGCAGGGACCGGAATCTGTTCTTTATTTGGGTATGTGACCCCTTTTCTCTCGTTTTCTTTCTTGCCTATATATACAATCCTAACATCTTACCATAGATTCCTCTCCTCGTCATCATCATGCTCGCCATGCTCTACAACCGTGTGCCGCAGGCTTGGGCCCGAACAGCCGACTTCATGGCCTCGATACGCAACAGACCAGCCGACCAAGCCCGCTTTGTCGAGGTCCAATAACAGCACCAAACATCTTTTGGGCTGTTACTTCTTGCTGTCGTTTTATATATGGATTTTAGTGCGTGGGTGGAGCTATTTGTTTGAATATGCTGGTTAGGATCACAGTACGGATGAAAATCTGCCAAAGGGCGGCGAATAATGGGACCATGACATATCTTTCTTCTACTTCTACAGCGAGCTGGATGATGTTCAGCATTTTCTTATTCTTTCTGAGTTTGATACGCTTTGAGTTTTTCCTCATAGCTGGAGTGGTTTAGGGATTCTGGTGGGTTAGGATGAGGTGGGTGATATGGATTATGGCAAGGATTTAATTTCGTCTGTCAGGCAGTTACATTGTATATAAAGAGACGCGGAGTATTTAGCTCAAACACTTTGGATCAAGAATATTTGCTCCCTCCTTTCTGATATGGTTTAATGTGATGCCTCCCGAGGTGACTGAAGGACGACTTCGGGTTGGATCAGCAAGTGACTCTGGATCTTTTCGAGGCATAATTATTTTGGGAACTTGAATTTTATAGACTGCTTGTATGCTTGGTAAAGAGAGTTGGATGACCGTCGTGGAGCGTGTCAGGGCCCACAAGCCTCCCAATCTTCCATGCTACTGTTATAAGTATCGACAATTGACGAAGTTGGCTTCTGTTTGACATCAATTGCACCTTCATACTTTCCTACCTCACTCGTTAGCGACTGCCTTTAATAAGACTTTGCTCTCTCTTTTTCTAACACCTTCACCTGCTATGTTATTTGTAGCACGCCCACACACCTCTGGCCATGGTTAGGTTGCTATTTTCTTTTACAAGCTACTGCCATTGACTTTCGGTCGGTCGTCAACGGATTGACAGTCGTTAAGTCATACATAGGAGTTGGAAAATTGCGAGAATAATCTAGCAGCAATTATGAAAGCGCTTCTCTGGAGCGTGCACAATAGAACTGATATGTTCTTATTTATTGGGTATTTTACATAGACCGAACGAGGCTGCAAGTGCAATGCTGTTTTGGTGACAGAAAGATTTGTGTTGACCAGTGAAGCAGAAACTAATAGCGTTTTAAAGGCCGGCGGAGCCTGTCCTGTCCTTAGGGAGCATCTTCTCGACCCCTCTCAACAATATATCAAGCACTATACTTCTTAATGTTCAGGAGTAGTCTATGTCTATGAGCGAGATGTAGGCCTTAGCCTCTTGTACTCTAGTGCGTGATTTTACCAGCTCAAATCGCTGGAAGTCAGCAGTATAAAGAACCTACCATCTCTACTATGATCTCCTTTCTCCTCCTCATCTTTCGTAAACTATCTGCTTCTAATGTCCTACTGAAAGTGCTTAAACGCCGCTGTCTGTTCATTAACATCTCTTGCCTCTATGTCAAGTAGGGTTCTTAACACTTGAGGCAGAATCAGATACCCAAGCTGCCGCCTCAAAGTCTCGCTGCTTCTTCACGATCCTGTCGTCGAGCTTCAGTCGACGGTTAGCTTTTTCGATTGTTGAGCTTTAGCCGACCGTCAATTTTCTGCCGTTGTCGAGCATTGATTCACAATTATTTCTCTACCAACTGTGGAGCATACCACATCCATCCCTCGGTAATCAGTGACTCTCCTACCCACCTAGCACTCCCTTCTCAGCACACCCAATCAGCACATCCAAGGTCTCCCCGGTGTTTCAGTTGAGTAAAGGCTCCATGTTGAGTTGTTCTGATGGAACTTGCTTGTGCGTTCTATTCTATTGGTGTGGAGTCAATGGTGTTGTGGGGACGATGTGGAAGCGTTGGAAGAACTGGAGTGAACGATTCTTATGGTCGTGAAACCGGCTTAATGAGTTGTTACTTAGTCCCCATCGCTCACACTTCGACAGGCTGCCTTAACATTGTTGATGAACTGTATTGTATTTATGCAAAAAATTTAGTACTCTATAGCTTGTGTCCGAGCACCGTGACGTCAAGGATTTAGATCCCGTAGTCAAGATTCGAGAGTCAAAACTCTCTTGGTTCCTACTTCGACTTCACTCCCTTTGAAGCAATATTCTTCATTCTAGTGAGATATTGTAAATAGCTTGTTTGGCAGCAAGACATGTCTTTGTTTGAAATGGAATACCGAGTTGAGATGAATCCCAGGTACTCTCGACTATCTCAGACTTCTGAAGCCGAAGTGGACGACCTCGAACAATTTTCATGTTCACCTTTCTATACTTTCATTCATCATATCACTCAGCACCAGAGAGGTATTATAATTTTCAATTTTTTGGTATCAGGAGCTCTAAAGAAATGGTATGTGGGTATTTTCGGCAAGGAAAGAAGCGCAATGCAATCCGACGCCCCCCTTTCCCAAAAGAACAATTTCCCATCAAGTACTACCCTCTCTAGCAGCCCAGCCTCTCCGCAGAGTGAGCATTTGGACAAGTAAGACAGCGCTCAAAAACTAGCTAAAACAACACAGTTGCGTTTGAACCCTAGCACACGCCTGTAGTGAATTTCGAGAACGAGAACTGGGTATTTAAAAGCAAGAAACACCAATCTACCAAAAGAGCCTCGATAATGCTAGATGGCGTGTTTTTGTAGAAGGGTATTATTTAGGCGGACTTCTCGTGCTGGGTGGAAACACGTTGAAGCGAGACGACTATGAAACAAGTTAGCAAAGGTCCCTGAAACGAGGGGTATCATGCGAAGTGGGGTAGTAACTTACCAAAATCTTCCAGAGATCGTTGCTTTTGATTCTTCTTAGGAGACTTTCCGTGCATGAGGTTGTCAAAGCCAACACTGTCTTGGAGCAGGTAGTAAACACCGCCCATGATGCAGAAGATACCGAACGAGAAGATCCAGATACGGACAACGGCGACAATGGATGTGTGCTTCGCTCCGGGAAGGAACCAACCGAAGAGAGTGAAGAAGGTTGCGATGATATCGACGATCAGGATAGCGCCGGTCAATTGCCAAGACGGGATGGAAGACCAGAAAGGACCGTTGGCACGGGTGATAAAGATCAGCCAGTTCTCAGTCAAAGAGACTTCCAGGAAGACGACTCCATCAAGAGTACCGAAGTTCTGAACGATACCGCCATCCTCGCCGCGAGCGATCATGGTAGTGAGTGTGATCCAGGTACCAACAGCAAGAACAACACCAAGGAGGACAGACATACCCCACAGCTTGGGCAAGTTCCACTTGACTGGGGTCTTCGAGAATGGTGCGTTATCATAGGCGATGGCCAGGGTAGCAACATCGGCGAAAATGGCAATGAAAACGACCAACTCGATGTTGAGCGAGCGGTTGAGGATGGCGATCCAGAGACCCAAGAAGATTTCCAAGTGGATAGACAAGGCGATACGGTAGACAACGTAGGCGTACATGCGGTGAAAAATCTGGCGAGAAGTCTTAAGAGCATCGATAATCGCACCGAGACCAGGGGCCAAGAAGACGATATCAGCGGCGGAACGAGCAGCATCAGAGGCACCCTCGACGGCAATACCGGTATCAGCTTTCTTGAGAGATGGCGCATCGTTAACACCATCACCAGTCATAGCAACCAAATAACCACGCTGCTGCAAGATCTCGACGACGTTATACTTGTGTTGGGGGAAAACTTCTGCAAATCCATCAGCAGCCTCGACGAAGTCATAGACCTCAGAACCTGGCATATCTCCACCACCACCAAGACCCAGACGCTCGGCGTTGTAGACGTTTGTACCGAGACCGAGTTGGCGAGAAGTCTCACGAGCAATACCGACCGCATCACCAGTCAACATCTTAATCGAAAGACCGAGACCCTTGGCTTCGTTGATAGTGCGGGCAGTGTCGTGACGAGGGGGGTCAGAGCAAGGCATGATACCAAGAATCTCCCATTGGCCTTCGCCACGCTTGCGTGCAACACCTAGGGAGCGGAACCCACGAGTAGCAAATTCGGCAACCTTGTTCTTGTATGCTTGATCGATTTCCTCAGGAATGGCATGATCTTCCTCGACAGTCTTCAAAACGAAAAGTGGTGCACCCTTGACACAGACAATACGCTCACCCTGTGGTGACTCGACAACGGCCTGGACCTTCTTTGAGACAGGATCAAAGGGGTGGAACTCAATAACCCGGTACTTGGACAGAACTGACTTGGCACGGGGATAGTATCGGAGAGCCTTCAAGAAAGCTTTATCGATGGCATCAATACCCTTCTTCTTGCGAGATGCAGCAAGACAGGCAGTCAACATAAGATCATCAGGCTCGACACCCTCGACGGTGAAGGGTTCGGCCAGAGAGAGCTTGTTCTTGGTCAATGTACCAGTCTTGTCGGAGCAGAGGATTTCGACACCGGCCAAGGACTCAATGGCGGAGAGCTTTTGAACGATAGCCTTCTTGCGAGCGAGATAAGCGGCGCCAACAGCCATGGTGGTAGTAACGACAGCGGGTAGACCAACGGGCACACCAATGATGGTAATAGCCAGGGTATACTCAAGGATGGTGACAATTGGGTTGGATCTGTAAAAGGACGCAATCCAAACGATCAAGTTGGTGAAGATGACCAAGATCAAAAGAACCGTACCGATACCATTCAAGACCTCAGTGAAATGCCCTGTTCCTCCAGAAGCTTGGTTCACAAGGGCAGCGGCACGACCGACGAAGGTGCTATCACCAGTGGCAGTGATGATCATAAAGGCATCACCACGCTTGACAGCAGAGGAGGCATAGCATTGATCACCCTTGTGCTTGTCAACTGCAAGAGATTCGCCAGTAATAGCAGATTGATCAACTTGGAGGAAGGCATCATCGGTGACAATACGACCGTCAGCGGGAATAATAGTACCCTGCGAAGTAATTAGTTGGAGCTTTTCATATTCTGTCTTCTCATTCGAGCCTACCTCCTCAATTTGGAGAATATCACCAGGAACAACCTCCGGAGCTTCCACCTCGAAGAGACGGCCGTCACGGAGAACCACAGCCTTGAGAGCAAGTGTCTTCTTCAATTCTTCTACGATGGAGCCGGCTTGGAATTCTTGAATGAAACCGACTGAGGCGTTCAGCAACAGCAAGGCGCAAATAACACCGAAATCGACCCAATCTTCGAGACCTGCAGCAAGGACAGCAGCAGCCTATCAAACGAATTGTTATTAGCACGGATTTTTTCAGGAGGAATTCTCGCGTGTGGCGCCTCGTAATTGAGGCGCCAAGCTGCGGCCGAGCTTGGGCTTGTGAAAACGCCATGGAGGGGAAAATGCATGGGGGCAGATTGGCGCGAGCACAGGAATGGGATATGGAATCGAGGAATTCGCAACGTACCTCCATAACGAACTGAATAGGACCGATGAAGTATCCGAGGAACTTAAGAACTAAATTTTCCTTTTCCTCCTTCATTTGATTCAGGCCATATTTCTTGCGGCGCGTGTGGACCTCTGCCTCGGAAAGACCAACGGTAACATCGGTCTGTAGCATATCTTCAGGGACGACTCGTCCAGTGGCCGGATTATTGTCTTGTTCAGCTTCATCGTCCTCTGCGTGGCCATCCTGCGACTCAAGCTCGTCGATAAGAGCGTCCATATCTTCCTCATCATCGTCGTCTGCAGCCTTCTGGTTGGTGGCAGGCGCGGTTGCGGTCTCATTGGTACCGGTCTTCTCATCGAAGGAGCCAGGCTCTATATGCGTATCGAGGTGATTGGGGTTTTCGGAAGTATTAGCAGTGCTTTTCGCACCATTAGAGTCCGCCATGTTTGCGGATGGAGTGAAGCTCTGCTTCGATCTCCGCGAAGAAAATAAGGAAAATTACAGGCCCAAGGTGGAATCTAGGTAATTAAGGTAAAAAAGACCGGCGTGCAAGGCTGATGGTAAAAGAATTGATCAAGATATGCGCGGTCAGAGGTAAAAGAGGGAAGAAGGATGCGCGCATGGCAAGGAGGAAGAAGAGAGGATTTGTGTCAAGAGTCGTTATGTGAGCGAAGGAAGGAGGAGAAGGAGAGGAGAACTTTTGAAGGTGCTTGCCATTCGCGGTGGGCCAAGAGGCATGCAGAAATGCGGGTTGGGGAAGAGCTACCGGGGTCTCGCTTATCACTAGAAAAAAGCTGGTGAGGGGCATCACGGTGGGCTGTTTTGCGGGAGCTAGAAACGAGCTTCACCTCCTTCGCCAGCCATAGTTTCTCAGAGCTAGCTTGCACATAGGCACAATTTTCGACTTTTAGTAAGGCAATTTTGAAATGGAGACAAGATGTCTTCTTTGCTATGGCCTTTTCTTGGAACCTCTCGTCTCTGTGATGCAATATGACGTGGCAGTTTCTCTTTCGGACCGCTATCACTTTCTGGGTTTTTCTCCAGTGGTAACGGCCATGCAAGTCCTTGTGAAAGCTAGGGTTATCCAAGATGAACGTTGTTTATCCCAGCAGGCTCTGTGATCCGATAGATCTCCCTTGCATGCCCCTAGGCTGTTTTGAAGGCTTTGAACCTCAAATTCTATTGTTCTGGAAGTTTAATAGAGATCTACGTTCCCAGAGAGTCCAACCTCATAATTCGAACCCATTCTGAATATGGCTATGAGAGCTTACTTCACCACAAACTGCAAAGTAATCACGAAGAGCTCAAGTACAGCTACTGCGATTGGTCAATCTCGGAGAATTCAACATGATACTTGTATGACTTGCACCTTGCTGGCCTGCACTTATCCTATTACAGTAAGAAGCTCGAACTTGTTTTCGTGCCCGATGTTTTGATTCGCTGAGACCGATGTGCCCGTGTTTGGTCTCGGCAGTCCCCTCACGCTGCTTTTCAACAGCCTCCCACGGATGGCAGAATTTGTGGATCGCTGCAACGTCGAAAACAGCGCTGTGAAGCTGGGGTAGGTGGTCCGGCCTGACCTTATCGATTGCACGTGGTTGTGACAGTGCATTTGGGATCTAAATATCCAGGACGGGATGCGAGGAGAGATTATTCCTGGTTGCCCTCAAATTTCTCAGCTGTGACAAGAACCGCCCCCTCCCCCCCCGAAAAAGGTCCGTCATAATGGACACTCTTGGCAAGGTTTGGTATTCTCATGTATTTCCACGAATGCCCCAAAGTATTTGCATCCGTTCTCATGTTGCCATGTTGCCAAGGAAGGAATTGGAGGCAGATCATGCAGAGACCAGAAATCGAGGAATTTTGCGAAGTCTACAACTGCCGTCGAGAGTCAAAGGTCAGGAAGCCTAGTCGGCCTGGGCACGGAAAGTCATGATATTACTATGTGCTTCATAGCATATAATTGTTTGAAGATGCGCAGGTCAAGGAGCCTCATTTGGAAATCCCTCAATTGGCCACAGATACTAAGAAGTCTTAGAGGAAGGGAAAAGACTATCGAATGTTCCATTCGTAGTTCTACAAAGCCAAGATATACGTGGCGAGTCCCTAGAGGAGAAGAACGGATCATCGATTGAAAATCATCGCTCAAGCGTTGCATAGCTCAGCGATGATTTCAAGGATTCGGAGCGTGGCTGGGCTAGAAACGTTGAAAGAAAAAGTCCAGATGTATCTGAAACACAAAAACAACAGAGACATCTCCTGAGATTTTTGCAGCCTTTATCGTACGCTCTCGTCCTCCTTACTGCCTGAATGAGCTCCGAGATAAGAGTTGGAGATGCTCCAAGTCCGCCAAGTCTCCAAGAAGGGGCTCGGTTAGCTCTCCCAAGGTTGAGCAGTCGTTCTTGGTGATCGCCGGATTCATTCGGGTCACCGATCTGAGTGCCCAGAAAACATCAAGGGGTTGGCATTCAGAAGTGCAAATACCCCATCGTCTCTTCGAGCCCTGATTCACATTGCTATGAAGCAATACCTATTCAAGACACTGGTGCAAACCTTCCATCACGAAACCATAACTCTTATGTAGACCAAACCAACAGGCTACACTATTTTCCAGGACCATCTCCATATCTACAAGCATTAAAAGATCTTCCGTGGCAACTTCTCAGCTCCATTTTAGATAAACTCTCCACTTGACAACGCCACAATCTGTACACCACGAAAGCCTCATCATCAGCATGGTACCACCATAAACACTCGAAGTCTCTACTCTCGGTTCTCTATCCGAGCAAGCACAACGATACGCTAGCTCCAACCTCCAGATACTGGTACAACCTACAATTCTCCAACCACTCCCGGTATCTTTCTTTGAGGCAATTCATTCCCTCTAAATATCTCACCATAAGTCAGTTCCAAAACTACTTCATGACAAGCCGCACTAGCAAGTTCTACGGCCCATGTAGCGCCTTGTCATTCTTGTCTCCGTATTCACCGCCAGTACTCTTGACTCAGTCGGTTCTTTTAGTAGCGCTTATCTCTGACAAGACTTCTGGCTTGCAGCATGTGATATTATGGAGGAGCACTTGGCATTCTGCTCTCTAAAATTTCTGTCTTGAATCTTAGAAACTTGTGCTTATCCCTCATGAGGCATTTTCTTCGTACGTTCTCTAGGCCATGTGCCAAACTTGGGACCGGACGCTGAAACTAAGCAAGTGCTCCAAGAGGCTCTCTCACGATTGTGTTGCCGTGATAAGAAGGTCGAAATTCTTTCGAGGCTTTGCTCTCTGTAAGCAATATTACTACTTGCCACTGTAGCCTTAAGAGGAAATTCCACATATTTGCAATTGAAACACGGAGGAATATGGGGTCTGGGCGAGCTGATGAGAGAAAGCGAATGCTTCCAGACATTTAGGGTTACGGTATGGGGGACAGCCTTGGGGACAGTTTCAGAGTAAAGTGGACCTCTCCGGCGATTGAGCCCATTACTTCACGTATAGCAAAGAGACCAGATCCGAAATTACGACTCTTAATATCGACTCAGCTGCAGCCGTGATCTATTAACAGCCTCCGAAGAAAACAACATCTCGCTGAAAACCCCATGACGTATCTAAAGAAATCGAGAAAATACAAAGTCAGAAGCTCTATCCGCTCGCATGCACTCGCTCTTAATGACCCTGCCTGTCTACCAAGTCTCCATGTGCCGTATTTCGCAGAACGTGAACTTGTCCCATATAGTCAGACTATCGTGATCCATAAACGCCATCTAATGCTTAGCCGTGACCTTTTCGCCGGTGAGTTTCTCGACGTAGGCCTTAGCCCTGTTCCCCAAGCATGTTAGCATGACCTCCAGATACCGGACTCCAGCTCGGACAGTTGGGAAAGAACTTACATGTCACCCATAGCCACCATGCAAATAGTCTGCCAAACGCCCAATCCAATACGCGGAACAACACCACGATACAAACCCTTGATACCGTTGGTTTTGTAGATGTACGCCGCCGTGCTTCCAACCGTCATCTTCTTGGGTCTGTTAGGGTCCTCAGTCTTGCTCTGCATCTCGACTCGGATAACCTCGATCGGCTGGTTCCAAGCACTGAGACCACCACCCAATCCAGACGCCAAGATCTTCTCCCCCGCATTCAGCGCTCCGCCCTCCTCCTTGCCAGTGACCTTTCTGATTCCCTGCTCTGCGAGACGACTGAGACCGAATCTAGAACCCCAGTTGGTCATTTGTCGGATAGCAACAGCGTTGACGCCCTTGTTGATACCACGAATACCCTCCTTGCGGTAGATATCCATGAATGTAGCAAATGTACCCGGAGGCTTGACACCCGCAGCAGCCATCTTGGACTTTGTGATCTCAACAGTCTTCATGCAAGTGCAAAAACCCATGGTAGCATAGGCCTGCGCAACACCACCCATGACACCACCAGAGATACCGGCTGTGAAGTCACCAGCGCCGAAGGTACGAGCGTAGTATTCGGCCTCGGATGCGACGAAAAGGAGGACAGCGCCCTTGGTGGAGGCTTCGATCCAGGCCCATGGGATGAGACCTTGGTAGACTGTCGAAAAGATATATTAGCGATTTAAGTCAACTGAAGATAGGTCGCTGTGCGAATAGCGGCAGTTCAGCTTACAGCCGAGAACACCACCTCTACCCCAAATTCTACCCAACGCCTTCGCAAAGGAGTCGCCTCTGTTCGCCGCCATCGTCGTCTTCGCGACCTCCAACGGCTGGCCCAACGTGGTGACCTCGAACCTGTTGTTCATCCATATCAGTAGCGTTCACCGATCTAAGTTGCAGCAGAGCTTACATGTTGAGACCGGCTCCAAGCAACAGATTGCTGAACTTGACCGGCTTCTTCTCCGGGACCGGCTTTACTGCGACAGCGACTGACATCGTGGGTGTAAGTTGTGCGATTGGGGCCCTGACCAAGGGATGAGGGTGCTTCGTTGCAAGTGTGTGGTTTGGGTTGAAGGTGAGGAAAGTTTGGAAAGGGACCTCAGCAACAAGCTCGCCGTGATTCGGCTAGGCTCAAGATTCGGTGACCGAGATGCGCGATAATGGGGTTTTGCTTTGGGAAACCAGCGAATCAATCGGGACACGAGACGATACAAAACAAATATCAAAGCTCGGGATTCACGATGCCTATGGTTGCGAGGTGGTGCCAATCCTTTGCGAAGTCTATTTTTTGGTACAACAGTCAGAGCTTACAGTGAGATGCGAAGGATTTTGTTGCAAAGCAAGTCTTCAACGAGGCTGTTACGTACAGGGGTCAGTTTTCCCAAAAAAAGCAAGCTCAAAAAAGGGACCTGCTTGTTGAGTCCCCTACCCGCCACATCCCGAGGCGTTGAACTCAGCAAGCGATTGTAGCTTTGCACGTGGTATCAAAACAGGGACCACAAAATGTCTGAAAGTAACATATCAAAGTCAGAAGAAAGTATCATCTGGAAACCAGTATCCACTTTGTTCACAAGAAAAAGTGCTTAAACCTAGGCTGCATTTATTTGCTCGAGCCTCGGGGACATTCCTTGTCCAGCATATCTATCTCTTACGTCGGTAGGATCAAGGTCAAGAGAATGTGTGATTGATGACTGCTACAGAGCGACAATTGCGATCTTGGAGACAAAATTCTTAAGGCTGTCTTGTCGAGGTTTATTTCTATGAGGAAGGATGGTTGCAGAGAACGCACCAGTACGCTGAATATAAAGTACAGTGAACAGCGCAAATTCGCTCCAAAGCCCGTCTAAACCCATCCGTGTTCGTACATGCTCCCATCTCCATCCAGCCGCCTGCATCCCCTTTTTACAACTTAGCACCAACGATCTCAGCCCATTTCTCCGTAGAGAAAGACTTGGGACGCTCGATAGGAGCACCAACAGCGCGGTCAATGATGAGTTGGGGCAGAACACCAATGGCACGGGAGACACCGAAGAGAACAGTGTAGTAGTTAGCCTCAGTCAAGCCATAGTATTGGAGAAGGACACCGGAGTGTGCATCAACCTAGAAACTCAAAGTTAGCACTTCTGGCCTGAGACCTATTTTTGGAGACTTAGAGCGTGTCTTACGTTGGGGTATGGGTTCTTGGTCTTGCCGTGCTCTGTCAAAACACCTGGGGCAATCTTGTAGACTTGGCTGACAAGCTTGTACATTGGGTCAGATGGGAGGTGCTTTTCAGCGAACTCTCTCTGGGCCATGTAACGAGGGTCAGTCTTGCGGAGAACGGCGTGACCATAGCCAGGAACAACTTGGCCAGACTTGAGGGTGGTCCAGAGGTAGTTCTTGATGGCCTCGTCGCTGAGATCATTGCCAATAGCAGCCTTCATCTTGGTGAGCCAGTTCAAGACTTCCTGGTTAGCAAGACCGTGGAGAGGACCAGCAAGACCGTTGAGACCAGCAGCAAGGGACAACATAGGAGAGCTGAGAGCACTGCCAACCAAGTGGGTGGTGTGAGCAGAGACGTTACCACCCTCGTGATCAGTGTGGATGGTAAGGTACAGTCTCATCAACTCAATGAAGTCGTTGTTGCTTCCGAAGCCGAGCTGGTTGGCAAAGTTGAAACTGTAGTCCTTGTCCTTCTGGACTGGAGCAACCTTTCCACCTTTGAAGACGTTCTGGTAGATTCTGGCGGCGATAGTTGGGAGCTTGGCAATCAAGTCCATCGAGTCCTCGAAAGTGTGTTGCCAGTACTCGGTCTTCTTCATGCCCTTGGCGTATGCCTTCGCGAAAGCGGACTCGTGCTCGAGAGCAGTGACGGCGAGAGAGAATTGAGCCATTGGGTGGAGGTCGCTTGGGCAGCGGTCGATGAGCTCCTCGACGAATTTGGGGACATCAGAGCGGGCGGCCCATTCGGCAGACAGGTCGCGAACTTGCTGCTCACTGGGAACTTCCCCAGTCAGGAGAAGCCAGAAGAGACCTGTGACCCTCGTTAGCTAATCCATTGCGCTTTGCTGTTATCGTGTCGTACCTTCAGGAAGGGGCTCCTGTCCTCCGGGTGCCTTAGGGAGAAGCTCCTGGCATTCCGGAATAGTCTTTCCTCTGAAACGGATACCCTCCTCAGAATCGAGAACGGAACCTTCCCAGACTAACGACTTAATTCCACGAGCACCACCGTAGACTTGGTCAAGAGTGACCTCGCCGACGACCTTCGATCCATAGTCCCTTGTAACCGTCAATCCCGAATCTTTGTATGTTTGGTGCCAATGCTTACTTGCGGAGCTTCTTGATCTGCTCAATCTTCTCTGGTAGTTGCTCGGCAAATCGCTCTTTCAGAGTCTGCGAGATTTCGTTAGGTTGAGCTCCGGTTGGGGATTGGGAGCAAATCTACCTGTGTCTTACTCGAGTAGCATCGCAAGCCAGTGAAAGCAATGGATCTAGCATTGAAAGCAGGGGCTGCGAGAGACGACCTTAAGACCGAAGAACCAATTCGGAGTGCTGACGCCATTGTGGTGTGAGTTCTGGGAGGGGAGAGGAGAAGTGGTGTTGTTGAATGGGGGAAGCTGGGAAGAAAATGGCTTCGAGTAAAAATCGAGCTGCAGGCGACAAGGGCGGTGGCCCGTTTAACCGTTGGCCTGACGTAGGGGCCAACGGATAGAGTCGGATTGACAAAATGGATACATTGGATTACTGAAGCCGCAAAAAGATACCGACTTGGTGATTATTAGCAAACAAAAAGATTCTTCGTAGAAAAATAATATTGCTCTTTCAGCCAGCAGCGCACACTCACGTGACGAGTTTTGGCTCCGGTCGGGTTTGAGTGAGACCCGCTCGCCTTTGTTCCAACCTCAAAAACTTCCCCAACCCCTTCGTCGAAATCTTCAAAGCACATCACATTTGGACAAATCACCATTGGCAGTAGTAGCTGACCTGCTACTCCTGCTTGTGCAACATTCTCGTCACTTCTACTAAATTTCCATCGCAGCCAGAATCCAGTGTGCCGGTCGCACACCGTAATCGCGATAGATCGTACATATTCACCTTCCAAGGACCTCGCATCCTTTCTGCCTGGACATCGTAGCTCGCATTGTTGGTTAGCGGTGAAGAAGACCAAGGCAGGATAGAAGTAGACACAAGCTCTACTTTCTACTACATCACAAGGCCTTTTGCATGAACTGAGCTGTTGCGGACTTCGTTCCTTACTCATCGCCATCATCATGTCTGCAGTCGCAGAGCTAGATGCTGGCTTGCAAGCCATGCTGCACATGAAGCCTCCAGGAGTATCTGGTTCACGTATTCAGAGTATCACATCGCTCTGCACCGCCAACATCCAGGTAAGATGACCCTCTGCCGTGGTCGCATCGCTGTCGCCTTGGGCCATGAAGCTAACGCCACCTTCGAACAGTCCGAATCGGTCCTCGTCCAAAAGCTCTACACACACTTCAAGAAAGCCCCCGGAACACACAAACTTGGTGTCCTCTACGTCGTAGACTCTGTAACCCGCAAGTGGACCGAACAGGCAAAGAGTGCTGGACAATCTATAAACAGTTCTGCCGCGGATGGAACCTTTGCAGCTGGTGTTCATAGAGTGAAGGAACTACTGCCAGTGTTGATGAACGACATAATCCAATCTTCTCCCGATGATCAGAAGGTAAGCCCAAATGTTGAGCTGAGAGTTGCTCGGTGTGCGAGTCCAGAGTCCAGAGTCCTACTGTTGTGACAACTTCTGTCCTCCAAGATCCGCCAAGATTGATCGATCTACTGTGCACATACTCTTCTTTCCTTGAACTCCCACTTACTCTATTGTTCTTCCATGTAGGAAAAGATCCGAAAGCTCGTTGATATCTGGGAGAAAGGGCAGACCTTCCCGTTGCAAATGCTCAACTCTTTCAAGGAGAAATTGAATGCTGCCACGCAAAGTAAGACCACCAGCATTTCCGAAACCTTTCATACATTCCCTTTATCTAACCACAGTTCTGTGTGTCACAGATCGATCTACTACTCCGGAGGGAAGCCCACCTTCAGATCTTCGGGCCACTCTCGGTTTGCAACCGTCTGCAACAATGTCTCCAGCTCCTGCTGCACCCGCGCGTAACACTTCTTCGATTTTGGAAGCTCTTGCCAATATGGCCCGACAAAACACGTCTACTCAACCTCCTGCGAATCCCATCTCTCCGTCCAAGGATAACTCGTACAATGTATCAAGTGCGCAGAATAACTCTACCCAGCATGCCGCAGTCATGCCTCCGTTGATTCCGTTCCCATCAGTTCCACTGCCAGTAAACGTGCCAGCTGCTACAGCTCCTTTTGCACAGCAGATTCAAGGACAGAGTAATGGTATGCAAACCTTTGCTAGTAATCAAGCAAATCCTTTTGCAGGTGCTCCGCCAATTGCCCCAACTCCGTTCCTTGATCCAGCTGCACAGCAGCAGTTGTTATTGATTAAGGCGCTCTCTGACCAAGGTCTCCCGCCTGATCAAATCGCTGGTATCATTACTGCTATGGGTGGTCAAGGACCTCCAATGCTGGGTGCTGGTGGCATCCCACCTCCTCCCCCGCAGTTCGCGGCCCAGAATCAGAACCAAAATGGAAATGGCAATGCTCAGAACTGGGGTGCGAAGCCGGAGGAATCACGTGATCGAAATGGCTACGAGGCGATGAGATCTCCCCCTAGTCGCTACCGCCACCGTTCCAGATCCCAATCTCCTCCTCGTGCATGGAACTCTCGTGATAGTCCGTCATCTCATCGCCGTGATGATCATGGTAGAGACGATCGTGGACATGGACGAGGTCGTGGTAATGAATATCGCCAACGTAGCCCCCAACGCCGCGGACGTAGCCCATCATCACCCAGATCCAGTGGAGGCCCAGGAGGAAAGAAGTGGGTTGGTCATGATAGCAGCATTGGGAAGGGAAATATCAAAGGTATGATGCAGAATATGCTCTTGGAAACACTGAAACTAACAGCTCGCAGTACTTAGCCGTACCCTTTTTGTTGGTGGTGTCACGTAAGTCTAAATCTACCCCTGGCACTACTTCCCTCGCTAACACTCCAAAGCACCTCCGAACAAGAGTTGAGAAACATCTTCACTCGCTATGGACAAGTCCAGACTTGCATTGTCAACAAGGACAAGCGCCATGCATTTGTCAAGATGATCAGCCGCGCCGATGCTGTCAATGCCAAGGAGTCAATGGAAAAGAACCGAAGCCCTGATTCTTCATTGAGGGTATGTTCAACGATTTCTGTTGTTTCAGTAATATGCCTGCTAACTGTCAACAGACCAGATGGGGTGTCGGATTTGGACCTCGTGACTGCTGTGACTACCAGACCGGTATCAGTGTCATTCCAATTGGCAAGCTCACCGACGCCGATCGAAAGTGGATTTTAACCGCAGAATACGGTGGTAATGGGGGAGGGCCCATCGAGACGGGTATGGTGGTCGAAGAGCCAGACATTGAGATCGGCCAGGGCGTGTCCTCTAAGGCTATCAGCCGGCGCATGCAGACTGACAGGAGCGGTAACAATGGTCCGAAGTCGACTCGAGACCGGGACAGGGAGGAGGAAGCTGCTTCTCGCTTCCGCCGAGGCGGTGACAGAGGTGATCGAGACGATGACCCTCGAAACGATGACCGCAAGGACAAATCTGCCACCAACAATGGTCCTCCATCAATGCCTGCTGTTCCAGCCTTTGGTGGTATGCCTATGCCCGGGTTCCCATTTGCGTTGCCAAACGGCATGCCGATGTTCCCTCCCGGATTCGCCTTCCCTGGTCAGCCTCAGGACAAGGCCGAACCACAACAAGCCCCGGCTCCAGGTCAACGCATTTGAACCTTTTTCAACTTTGATACAGCATGACCAACTCAGACTTGCTTCGACCTTCGAGTTTAGATATTCCGAGAGTGTCTTACATTTTTCTTTTCTCCGAAATACCAAAAATCAGCATGGCGACGGTGTTAGGGCGTTCATGATACCTGCATAGGGATCCTTTATGACTTGGAGGATATCAGCGTCAGTTGCAGCATGGGTGGATGATCATGAACTTTCTGGCAGACCGCATGCATTTGCATCACGTGTATACCAAATTGCCTTTCTCGCCAAAATTTTCTTGCCAGTCATTAGCATCAGAAGAGGGACTTCTAGACAGAGCCTAGCTCTTTGGTCTCCGTCTTGTGCGCAGGCGGCTATTGTATGTAGTTTGGCTCACAGTACAAAAAATGCCTTGAAAACAAATTCGACCCATCCTTGCATTTACGTGATGCTGACTTCTTGCATATGATACTTTTGATCTCTTATGATAAAGCTGCTCTGTTTTTTCTTATGGCATGTAATCAAAATGTTGGCTCTCAGAATCCTCGACCTGCGCCATCTAAAATTCCAATAGAGATTGAGAGTCAAAAGCCTACTGTTTTGGAAGCATTTCGTACCTTTGGACTGCTCTGGAATCCGAAATGAAGGCTCAAACCTGACTGCAAGATCCCGTAACTCGTGACAACTTACTTTCTTTGTCCTGTTTGGAACACCACGATTTTCATGTCACAGCATGGTTTCCGGATATATCGCCGTACATGAATTCCCTTTCCATGCTAAATGGCCCCCACACACTGCAAGCTCCCGCTACTTCCCATTCGCAGGCCCTGCTTCATCTATGTAATACTCAGGCAGCAATATTAAAGCAGCACTAAATTAAGATTCACAGCGTTCAAAGCAGCAACATGAACTCGACCAGGTGTTAGCAGCCGTTGGCTGCCGACTCTCACATCTTCAAGCGGCAGAGTGGCGAGTCGGCTACAGGCACATGCTTCGAAACCAACAGGATGATTGGGGAGAAGCCTCATATGTCATTGCTATTTCCGCTGCCAATGCGGGGTTAATAATTTGCGTGAAAAATGGATTTGGTATTGGCCGTGAGGATACTGTATAACATGACTTTGGGGGGAGGCTGTCGCAAGGGGCCAAGACCATAAGGGCATTTGAGATCGTCGGTATGATTGAGGGAAAACTACTTAAACAACAACAATGAATTGTTAAGGATCAAGGATATTACACCTTGGGGATTCAGCTTCAAGAGAGCATTTTCTTATCAACTACGCTCTTAGACTCTTAGAGTAGAGCCTGTGATGCCGACCTGTTCCTCTGATCTTAGCTTAGGATGCGATCTGCAAGTTAAACTACAGTGGAACTCATGCGGTAAGATGCGTCTATCATTTTACGATTTGTTGATTCCAGCCTTGATTCGATTCACCGCCTAATCATCTGTAGAGGCAGCCCCTTTTCACAAGTACAAATGCTTCACGAGGCAATCGGTTTAAGCGAGCATATAGAACGAAAACGGGCAGCACCGCGACGTCTGGAGCCAAATTTTTAAAAAATTTATTTTGTATTGTCATGATATCCTACAGCCAAGGTGGCACCCAAGCTAGCTAGTTTTCATAAATAATTTCTTCCGTGTTCCAGTTCTATACAACCAGATGCCCTTTCTAATCCAGTAAGGCAAAGCATCTTCGATAACCATTTCGGCGTTTCGTCCTCAAAAAAATGGCAAGAGCACTCTTGTGTCTAAGCAGATTTCTGAACCATTTTTGTCACATCTCGCGGAAGCACTTTGCCTTTCGGCAGGTGCTCTTAAATCATAGCTTTCGTCCCATGTCAAGACAACATGTTGTCGGTGCATATTCAATTGCTGAGGCTGAGGTCCACGACAAAGCGACGCTTCTTTTGATGATCTGCGGCCACATCCTCCATATCCAAAGGAGCATGTCTCTTTTGAGGTACCACTTTCGGCGGCTTGGTCCTGAAAACCTCAGACTTTTGGCTCGGTTCAACTTTCTCGAACTGGAAGGAATGGCTCCAATCAATTGGATCCCACTCGACGCGATCCATTAACAGGGACGCCTGGGTTGTCGGATCCATGGAATGAAGATCAAAGGTTTGGAGGCCAGAGTTTTTGACCTTCGGAAGTCTGGTCACTACCGTTCGCTGCTGTTTCTCCTTGGAAACCGTGAATTGCTGGTGTTTGAGGTATTCAGGTAGCAAAGGCTTCGACGGATCTTCTTCCTCGTGGGCACTTGGTCGAAACCAACCACTCTTGTGGTATTCCGGGCCCTGGATAGGACCAAGTGTTGGGTGAACTTGGAGTATTTGCTGTAAGAGGAGGTCATGGACAGTATCCACGGCTGTCTCTTCTGTTGGAACGAATTCGTAGTCCGTAGGTGGTGTCGGCTCTCTGTGCTGGATCATAAGTTTTGGTCGATTAGCCGCTGGTAGTAGGATGCCATGACCTGAAGCGGCTCGCTGTTTAGATCCAGATGAGGGTGTAGACTCTTCGACATCGTCATCGACCTGATACCCCAGTATATGGACTTTCCCGGTAGCGTCTCCGATGAGTAATTTTGAGTAATCTTTCGAAAAGACCCCAGTGGCAATACCGCCGTCTAGTACCAGAACATCGCGAACACGGGGAGCGGGTTGCTTGACGTTCCATGCAATGACCTTTCCATCTGACCCACCGGTGTAGAATCTATCAAGTGTAGCCCCCCACGCGGCAAACTTGACGCCTGTGTCAACCTCGTCACGTCCTCTCTCATGATCTAGATCGTCGATAGGCTCGCCATGAGCTAGAGTATGGATGGGGATATCTCCTTGAGAGGTATCGTAAACGTAGGTATTGCCGTCTGTGCAACTCGCTGTGACATACGAATCATCTTTACCGCATGACATAATGGTCAACTCATTAATATCTGCAGCAGGGCAGTCGAGAGTCTTGGTGTTCGTGAAAATCTTCGACTTCTCGTTTTGGTAGAAGACTCGAATTTGGGTTTTTGAACCTTTGTCATAGACATTGCAGGGTGAAGTGGCTGCTAGAAAGATAGGATGTGTTGGGTGCCACAACACTTCGAAGACGTTCTGCGTGCTGGCCGTAGCGACTTTGATAGTAGACATATCGTTCGCGTCCCAAACACAAAGTTTTCCACTGTTCCTCTTCTCCTCAGGAATATCGGCATCGTCGCCAGTTTCACTTCGTGGGGAGTAGCCGACCAACAAAAGCGATTCCACGCCTTGAGATTTACCCCATTGGATTGTTGCTGGGTAGTAAGCCCACTTCTCACGCCGCCGCAGTTCGGCAGGCTGACCGACAGAGTTGTTGCTGCAGTATGCATCATACGCAGACTGCGAGATGTCGTCCTCATCTACAACGTAGACTCGAATAGCGTTATAATTAACGTCCGCTGCCGTGGCTACCCGTGCGTGATGCTCTGATGTGACAACAAAGTTGACTTTACCGTCATGGATCCAACTCCCCTTGAGGTCCATAGCGGACCCGTCAGGTGAGACGGACCAGATCTTCACAGTGTTGTCGTAGCTCGCAGTAAAGGCGTAGCCAGTCACACTGCTGTGAGCAGTAGAAGTGACGGAAGTATACAGCCAAGGGTCTTGTGTACGACGCATATCAAGGGTCGAGTTCTCACTGTTCACCGCCTTCTCCACGATTGGCCGAACAATCCGGTGGTCGGGAATTGCTGTCAGTGTATCGAGTGTTACAGACCCGACGGCCAAGTTTCCTGACTTATTATACTGCATATTGTGGGGATCGGAATGGGCTACTGCGCCACACACAAAGGAATTCTCACTAGTCCAAGATATGCTTGAGATGTCTCCAGAAGCACCAACCCACCAGCTCTGTCGAGCCAAAGAGTCTTCTAGATACTCAAGCATCCTAGTTGTGAATGAGCCTGAGCATTGTTGTGGTCTACCTCTTGATAGACTGACGCTTTCCCGGCTTCTAAGTAGCCGTGCCAGCGGGTTGACCAACCGGAAAGCGTCGTGAGTGGTTCCGATCCGAGGGCCTTGCTTTGGGAGCTCTGTAGCTCTGCCCTTTCCCTTGCTTCTGGCAGCACGGCGATATGAACTATCAACGAGCGCAACTTCATGACTATGAGACAGCTGAACTAATGGCTCAAGATTGGCTGTGGAAGTCTGCCGAAGATCGCTGACATGAGCCGATGCTTCGCGACTAGTCCTAGAAGTTCGTAGGCCAGCGACATGAGCCCCCGTACCCGCAGTCCTCGGCCTCCTCGTCGGCTTGAAATTGTACTTCGGTCTTGCTTCTTTCAAGGTAGATCTTGCCGACCGTCTTAGCTGGTTGGAAGGTCCAACTTTCTCTGCACCAGAATCTTCAATGTCGTTCTTAGGATCTGAGTTATCAGCAACCTCAAGGCTCAGAGGAGTGGCCGGAGAATCTGCCCCAGGGTATGAGTGTAGATTCTGGCTTTCCTCTGCTCGAATTGAAGTCTGAGCGTCGAAAATTTCTTCATTTTCGGATGAAGCGGAGGATGAGTCCGTTAAATAATCTAACTCGACTCCATCCCGGTACCTTTGAGCATATTTCCGGACGTATGCCCGAGCCTGTAATTTCAGGATTCGATCGTAGCCATTTTCAGCATAATTACGGTTCAACGCCTCCACAAGTTCAAAAGATATTTTGCGTGTGACCTGCATTGAACGTAAATTTAAGGGACAATTGTATATTACGACCTAGAGAGCTTACCTTCATGCCAATATTTCTGGAGGCGAGTATAGGAAGGTCTGTACATTCAGCCTTAACCGCTTTTTGGACCGGTTGAATGACGTATCGCTGCAGAAAGTCATGGCTGATGGCGCCGTGTTCAGGGGGTTGGGCATTTGGCTTTCGGTCCACCCCTCGGTCAGAATCTCTCGACCGGCTTTCTCCTGTGATGATGGTTCTGCCACTGCTCATAGATTTTGTGCCGGGTCTTTGCATGGAGGGAGAAACGTTTGAATCGAGGATAGGGGTAGCAACATCAGACGGTCCGACGATGATGCTGCCTCCATGGGCTGACTTCCTCCGCTTCGCCATGTTGGCTGAGTTCGGTGTACTCTCCTTGATTGCGCTGCCATTCTGGACAGAGTTGGGGGGGGTTCCATTTACTCGGGAAGGGCTAAGGGACGGGACGGTCGAGTTGGGCTGACGCTGTCTGATATTCTGCTGTGCAATATTCCTGGATCCTGTCTTATCAAATGCAACTGCATAGTTCATACCAGAAGCGCCGTCTCTCAGCAGTCGCTCGCCCTTAGTTTCGAATGTCGGAAGGCCATCATTGGAGAATATTGGGAGACCGTGATTAGAGAAGGTTTTCGGAGGTAGTATGGAACGCAAGCTTTGTGTTGCCTGGTTTTCATCGTCGCTAGCAGTCAAGTCTACGACCAGAGATCTGCTACCGTGTTAGAGTTGTCGAGTCGCGTCGCGTTAAGGGAGGGATGTTGACACTCACGGTGGAGACATATTGAGCAACGAGACCGCACAGCAAGTTAGAGGGATGTAGCATGATAGGCTGCGAAGGGTGGTGCAATGTATGTTGTTTTTTGCTAAGTCTGAAATTGGTGAAAATTGTACTGTTTCGAGGGAGAAGTCGAGGAGGGCTTTGAGATCGCGAGGTCGGGCGCGCGCCCAATCAATGCCGAAGGAGAAAACAACGCTAAGGATCGACGCAAGCAAGGCTGACCAATCAGAGCCCCGCTCGATAAAGTATGACCCCTTTCGAGCAATAAACTGCCTATGCATGCTATGGACAGGATTTGATGTATATAATCAGGTGTCTGTAGCAAGGATTTCCTGGACAGTAGAAGGAGGTGGTTCGCTTGCAGATATGTGAACAGGAAAAGCAGGTAGAGACCGAGTCAATATGAACAGTGGAAAGGGTCGCTTTCCGAAAACCAGGATATGGTGTTTATAAACTCCAGCATGGACTAAATCTTAACACTGGGAGAGCTGAGGTAGTTGCGGACGGCGAAAAATGGTCAATTTCTTAGATAATAAAAAGTATTGTTGTTGCTGGTTCTCGCGATAGGCAGAATAAGCAGAAGAAGTTAAGCTAGCTTATAACATCTTGCCACCTGAAGATATTTAGATTCGTCAGAATCTGTTTTCTTATTTCTCTATATCTGGTTTTATTTCTCTCTAAGCTGTTGAATCTCAAATGTGTTTAGACCTTAAAGATCTTCAAATTATGCCAAGTCCGTTCAGCCGTCCTTTATCCATTCAGGCAAGAGAGTAGAAAGAGTCACTTTTCAAGGCTTCTTAAGTAGTGAAGCTCCTGAAAGGGGGAGTCGAGACGGCTTCCAGCTGAAACAAGCATGGTTAGGAGACTGTTCAGCTTTGAGAGCGAGAATTCCATGTTGCTCATTCTGTTGCTACCAGCTCGTAACGTACGGGTTAATCACTAGCTAGAGCGCAGGCAAGGCTCCTTACGGCACATTCGCCCGCGTTTCGCGCAGCCGGCATGCCGCGATCCTTGGAGACTGAACTCTAGCACACCATAGCCTGCCGTGATCTACGTCTCGTGCCCAGATTTGTATGAACCTTGATTCTCAACCAAGCCCAAGTACCCATGCGTCTGCACATCCACCTCTCGATCGCTCTCGGACTTGAGCTCAGATGCGGATAGTATCCTTATCATCTGACTCGAGGAGAAGTGGCGCAGTTAGAGTACCTCATGCAAATAACCGGATCCAAGGAGGCGTATCCCTGGAGGTATATAAATTGAGAATCGACAAACAAAGCTGAGCAGCAGATAGCGTCTTTTCAAGTTCAATCTAGGATGCAGGTAGGTATCTGCGCTGAACACATGATACTCCACATGCTCCCTTCACACCATAACCTAATATTAGTCTCCACTGGCTAGCTGTCGCACCGAATTGCTTGAGGACTGGTCAACCGTGAGAAGTGAGAAGCCGAGCAGTCTTGTTTTTCATCCGAGGTATGACTTTGAGCTTTAAGACTACAACATACTGTTCAGAGGTATCATCATAGCTACGAACTTATCAAATAGATGAGAAAGTATATGTCTTGCAGATGTCGCAATAAAAAGGGCCAATTGAATTCAGACTTGTGTCCCATGTTTGAGATTTTGCAACTATTCAACTCCAAAACTCCGCTGTGCTACCGATATTGCAAGAGACTCATCAATACTATTTTCAACTCCTTGGTCTGGTTTCCCCTGACATTTCCATTCCAGCAGGCATTTCTGCTCCTGTGATTCCGTTAGGCATCGTGTAGCCACTGTCAATTTCAACTGCTTCGGGCCGTCGCCAGACACTAACACGATGCCCGTCAAGTTCCTCCTTGTATACTGGCGGACTTGGTGGTAATGGTGGCTCAGCTCGCCCTGCTTCTCTTCGTCGTCGATAGCGTGCTGCGTACCACCAGATGCCTCCGCTAAGGATCAGTAGAAGCAAGATCCCAAAAGCAACTCCCAACCCTATTGCTGTTCCCGAGTCTACCCCCCCATTCGACGAAGCAGCAGCAGTGGTGTTAGATAGTGTTCCTGAAGCTGAAGCTGTAGGATTGAACGTAGCTGTTTGGGAAGGACTGGTAGTGGATGACGAAGAGGATGATGTTGATGTTATCTCCGAGAAGTTCACAGGCAAGATATTGAAACCTTTGGAGAAACCCTTAAAGTCGGTCGTCAGATTGACCTGAAAGTTGGGGTTATCTACTGTCCGTTCCCATGCCAGTTGATGAGTGCCCGCATGCGGTATGTCAACGTCGATATCATTGTTTGAAGGGATCCACTGAAACGAATTGTTGTTCACATTCTGATCGCCTATAAGGTTTGTGAGCGAGAAGAGGATGTAACGATGTGACGTCGGAAGAGCATCACTACTCTACTTACCAACAAGGAGAACTGGATCATACTCGAGTACTTGGACGTCTGTCAGAGCATCTTGCCTTAGGAGCCAGATATTACAGGAAAAATTCCCAAAAGTTGCCGTGTTGAAGGTATTAGGCTCCCAAGTCATCGTAGCTGCCTCTGTGGCCGTGAGGTTCACCGGCGCTTCGAAGTGCCAGACAATGTGTCCGACAGACATTGCTGACACTGGTGTTCAGAAAGAATGTGAAAGGTCTTTAGCAATCCCGTTGCTAAAAACACCAAAGACCAGTGCGTGCTCTCGCTGCCCAGCAGGAATACTTCGCACTTTTCCAGGGAGGGGTCCACAAGCTCCGTAGAAGTATTCCACCACCGATCTCTGCGCCTCCGGGAACGCTGCAATGGCTGGCCCGCAAGAGACTCGATACAGAAACCAACACTGCCCTCGGGCCAGCCCTGGCCTGGCATCTTGGCATTACTTTCATGATGTGAAACGCCAAAAATGGTGTTGATTTTGATCGTCACCTAGAGTTCATACACCCCAGAGTCTCGGGTTTGAGATGGTACAGTACCGTGCATTAAGTCTGAATACCCCTTATTTATAGCTGTACATCTTATTGGTTCGCGTAACTTTTCACACGAAAACGACACACAGATGCAGTGCTGGACTAAAGGGACGATTGTGGCTACACTGTTCTCTTGCGGGTCTCCCGGAACTCGGCTAGGTTGACGTTTCGTTAGACGCTTGGCATTTCTACGATACCTGCTTAATATGATCACAAGCAGGTGTCGTGCCTTTCTAGCTTCAGTCACTTTAATCTCCTCTCAATCGCCGCCCTACAATATATCACCTGTGGTTTATAAATCTCCTGCTCGTCCAGCTTCTGCATTTGCTTCACAGAACTGATCTGCCTCAAATAATACCCGCTGTGCTATAAGTCTCTGGTTATGTAGCAGGCTTCGTTGTTAGGGCAGATTTCTCTAGCGGTCACTAAGAGGGAAAACGTAGATCATTCTTGATCGATCCAGCCTGCCGCGTTGCGCCGTGAATAATCCTATAATAACGTAGCGGACTAAGGTTCCCGCGCGCGGATGTCTCATTTTGGCGAGTATAGGCGGAAAGCTTGGCCTATCAGCACACTAGGACCACGCCATTCGTCCCGACAGTTTGGTTCCCCGGATTAAAACCGCGAAGGATTGGCTGCGTAACCGCCACTAGGTTGCAATGGTGGGATGCAGACCAGCCTGACCCACTTCGGAGGGCTGCTTGGCGGCTTCATGAGAGCAGGATCTGCTTAATTTCACGCTCCGGCATGGCTATCCTTCCTGGGGCAGAACCCACAGTCGAAGGTTTGCTTCCTCGAGAATCCAGTAGATGAAAGACATATTGTAGACAAGATCTGCTCAGAATTTGCCCTGCCGGTGTGGACTTCGAACCAACGATTTTGGGCAGCGCCAATGCTGAGGCATAATATCCATTTCTTCAGGGGGGCCGCCGCAGCCATAGCCCTATGTTCGGTCACATTGCATACAGCGCAGGCCACTCATCATGATGGGCAGCCCACCACCGCTCACGACCCTGCAATAAGCCCAGCTCCTGCAGTAGGCAAGATTGCGCTCAATCCCCCATGCCGTAAAAGCCGAGAACGAGTTTTTGTCCCGTGATGAGGCGTGCCATCTTATCTCACAGTGTGTTTCTGTTCTCGTGGTGGCCTCCACCGGCATTCTTCAATCGTATATGGAGAGGTATACCAGACGCATTCGCAAAAGGCTCAAGATGACGATGAAAACTTCACCAGGCTTCTTAGCCGTCGGCGCCTTAATAACTTTGTTCATCTTGTTCTCTTGGAGAGGCTCCGTTTCGCAGTTATGGCGACCGTCAGAGTAGGAGCAGCGCATCCCCTCCATCTCAGGAAGAGATGCTGACTTTGAAGTGATGCGACTTCAAAAACTCTAGCAACTAACCACTCGAAGTACGATTCTAAGAAGACTACATCTGAGCTCGGCCGAGCTAGCAATGCCACACTCGGGGTCAGTGCTTGATATGCATGTAACTTTGCGATAGCATCTGATGCTGACGATTTAAGCGAAATTTAGTTCGAGAAGATATTCGTATTGGGGTTAAAGGAAAGATCCGACCGTAGAGATGTGATGGTTTTGCAGAGTTCACTGACCGGCTTCCACGTCGAGTGGGTGGATGGTGTGAAGGGCGAGGAAGTTTCCGATAAGGCGCTGCCACCTGTAAGACAACAGCTTGCTTCATTTCACGTTATACTCACTCCCACAGGGTATCGATCGAGGAGTGATGCCGGAGCCATACATAGGATCATGGCGAGGACACATGAATGCAGTGCGCCGGTAAATACCCATTTTAGTCTTAACTGTCAATGTTCGGGGCTAACGCTTTACCTCAGCATTCTGCAAGACAACATATCGACAGCCTTGATTATGGAAGACGATGTGGATTGGGATGTTCGACTTCTGGCACAATTGCAGGACTTCGCGAGAGGAGTGCGATACCTTCAAAACATTACACCCACAACACACCAAAATTCCCCGTACGGCGATGATTGGGACATACTTTGGCCTGGACACTGTGGGGAGGTACTACCTGTCGATGATGACCGACGCTACATAATCAATAATGACGAAACGGTGGCGCCCAAAACGCATCAACCTTGGCTGAAGGCTCTCAGCGAATACCCCGACTACACTCGAATTATCCACAAGACTGGCGCACCAATCTGTACCTTTGCATATGCAGTATCAGCGCGTGGAGCTCAAAAGATCCTGATGGCCCTTGCCCTGAAGGGCCAGAATATCAATCTTGACAATGCACTTGCATACTTCTGTCGAGACAGCTATCTAGATATCAAATGCTACTCAGTACAGCCCATGCTGTTCTATCATCATCGCCCAGCTGGCTCCGTATCCAAAGATACCGATATGGTAGCTGGAGACAAGTCTCAGGTGAGAGAGAAGGGCTTCACAGAAAATATCGTCTGGAGCGCGAGGTTGAACTTGGAAAAGATGATCTTAGGTCGTACCGACTATGAGATGCAGTGGTAGTAATGCGAGTATGAACTTGTTATCGGATATATATGGCGTTTGGAGACCAAAGTTATAATTTTGGATGGGTAACTGCATGGACTAGAGATTTGGTTAATGTCATGGGTCATTGCAAGGAGCAACGGTAGAAATATGATTGAACCAGCCTGAAGGTACGCTACTTTGTCCTCACCCTGATAATAAAACGTTATTCTAAGAGACCAGGAAACATACAGCTGCCTCTCGTGGAGAGATACTTGTCTTTGATGTTGAGAGGTTATATATACTTAGGTATATATATATTCTTCTGCCATATATTCCACAACTTGTTTCGGACATCTCACACGCTTATGCCTCTTCCTAGCGAAATGAGCACTCTCACGTCTTCTCAGTACCCTGTATGGCAACAAATTGACTACAGGGACCAGCAAGGTTAATATGATCATACCCTCCGAGCAGAAGATATAACTCTACTGAAAGAAGTCGCGTAAGAAGAGGAGAACTATCTTCAATTTACAACTCCAACGCCATACTCTCCGACGTTGCGCGAAGAGCTCGCAGCGCTCTCTGTCAATCTGCCAATATGTTTTGCGTGCCGTAGACGGCGTTACGACTTCAGCGCTTACTTCCACAATGCCAAAATCTTCTCAGAACCGCCATATGAGCTTTCGGGACCTGTAGAGAGAGCATACATCATCAAAAACCGTCTGCAGAGCCTCTTGATCTCTTATGCCATCCGAGAAGTCGTGTCTGAGAGTCTACTAGAGATTCAAAACGAGCTTTCGGCGTGGACTTCACTGGTGGATACACTTGCTCAAGACCTGACACCAATATTGGTCTCCCCAGAGATGTTACAGGCAGTCAGAAAAATGCAAGCCTAGTCGAGGGGAATGATGACGCAGCTCTGGAACCACGTTACGGGTGTGCAGCAGATGGAGACGCCCAAAGGACGATCCAGGAATTTTGGCTCCGACTTCAGGAAGAGCTGGGAGCGAGTATGGGTTACATACTCCAAGGAGAAATGCGCGCAGCGGGATGGTGCTAAGCAAGATGTGCGTGCACTCTCGCTGGAGGTTTGCGCCGATGCCCAGCACGGTGTTCCAATATGTGTCATGGTAGACGACAGATTAGTTTACCGGCTCCTGGAGTTCATGTATATTTTTCAAGGAGTAAAGTCTAAGCAGAGGAGAGGGTTCAATTTCCAAGCAGTGAGATAATCACAAGTTCTGGAAAGGTGGCATTGTCTAGATATGTAGCGAGGTGGTAGAGAGGGGCACTCAAGTCTCTAGAGGATGATGATGGGTCATCATTAAACAGCGCGTATTGAAGGCAGCGCCACTGCAGAGGAGATGGCACTTTCACCTCAGGCGGTAGAGAGGATTGCTTTGTCTAAGCAATGAAGCGGTGAAGAGAATTATACTCTGAGAGGTAAGGGAGATGTAGTAGGTAGAATTTAAAGGTAGATGCAGTGGAAAATAAACAAATCAAAACGAATAGGCAGTAGTAATTGGAAAAGTGCTGGCTACAAGCAGAATTATACGCTTCCCTAATACTTTAACACCTCAAGAGGCGAATGGGGTTAGCTAAGCTTCTTACCTAACGTGTTGAGCGTTCAAGAAGCTAAGAACTCAAGACAGATGGTTCCAAGAAATGCGTGCACGTCAATACTTTCAAAATATCATTATCAGCAGGTAGTCTTCGGATCCAAGCGGAGAGGTTAAACAATTCAAGAATGAATCAGAAGCAAAGTGTACTTGAAATCTTGGGGTACACATTCCTTCCTGATAGCCGTACTGTTGATATAGCTTATTCTTTTAGTATTGTCCTGCTATAAGATTTAGGGTGATGCTGTCCTTTAACCTTGCCTTCCAACCTCTTGGTTGCCATCCAGGAGTATCTCATTCTAGGTCCATACCTACAAAGGCACCTCGACATCCTTGCTGGTATCCAATTCTTCGTGTCTGCGGAGATCCATCTTCTTGTCAAGGAGGGGTACGACATAGGGATCGAAGGTCTTCCACTAAAGTATCCGAGTCAGTCAATTCTGGCGGTGGTGGCTTCAAAGGCAGAAAGGACGGCTTATCATAGATTGGTGGTGCATGAGGGAGGAAACCTTGCTCTAGATTGTGTAAGAAACGGGGAACAAGGTCAATTGCTTCTTACATATGGGTTCTCGAGGTGGTATTTTTGGCTCTGCGGTGGCCATAATCAGCATTGAATGAAGGAGATGGCGAACAGAAGAAACCAACACTCTCATTTTCGAATCTTTCAACAATTGTGAAGGCCCTAGGATCATGAACATCTTGCATAACAAGCCAGTCGATTGTCTCCTTGTCTTTGCGGTAAATTCGTGCAGCCTCAATGAGCTTGGCTTTGATGCGGGGGATCGAGTCCGGGTGCTCGTTGGCATAGAGGTGAACGGTAAGAGTGTAGACCATTTTGAAACTGTGGAAATTGGACGATTTGGAGCTAGGTGTACTGCAGGTTTCAATTGCTTCTTGGGGATTGTGGGAGGAATTGTCGTTGTTTCTCGGGGATTGAAGGTTCTGCTTCTGGGAAGGCCCGACGATGCCCCTCAGCGGGGTTCACAGAGAACATCCATTGTGGCTTGAGCGCGAGACTGCTGTACACTCTCAGGCTGATTGCATGTGTACAACAAGCCGTCACCAGTTCAAAAGCACCGGTAAGCAGAAATACATGAATCTATGACCAATTGCAGTATCAACTCTGCAGCATTGTATTTATGGACTCGTAATGGCACTTTCCCGCGTCATAGGCGGCCAATCAATACTCGTAGCGAAGAGGTGTGGCTTTAGCAAGAAAACTGCCCGTGACTCCAGCTGATCTTTGTAAGTAGTTGCGACTTCGACATCAAACAATATTCTCAGATAGACCGCTGCCCTCGAAAGACTGGACTTTCCTAACGAATGTAAATTAAAAGACGCGCACCTTCCTCTCCGAATAGCCAGATGGACTGCCAACATGGAGCGCCCGATGCCAGAACTTCCTGGCTACTACTACGGTCTGCATTCAACATACATTTCTACGTATAACTCAACTTACATTTTCTAGACAAGGAAAAGAAGAAATACTTTAAGGTTATGCCAAATGGCTCAGTGCCCACGTCTTCAGTCTACTCTGCGCAAGCTGTGAAACGACGCAAGGTTCGCGACGAAAGAACAGCAGCCCAGATGGAGGAGGAGGCACGCGAAAGGGGTCGCATGCAGCGTTCTCAAGTCCTGGCAGCGCCTTTAGCTGGAGGCTTCCTCACCAGGGAGTCTGGGCGATTCACGCTTGAATCGTCCCGGTCTTGCATTTATGTTGAGGGACTCGCGCCATCGCTTCACATTCCCTTTTCAACGACCGCACCATTTTCGGCCAGCACTTTGTTTACTGCCCTTCCCAGACACGACATAGGACCTGGGTCTCATGATTTTTGGATGGGTATGAAACACTCTATCTTTCTCTTAGCGGTATTCCTGCTGTACACGTACCTTTCTCATATGCATGACTTGAACTCCTCAAGTCTGCTCAACCTTGAGTGTCTGTCTACCCTGCTGACTTTAGATAGCTGACGAGGACAAGATGTATATGGCACGCTGCAGCATAGATGCAACCCATGAGCCTGTGCATTGGGCAGGCTCTCTGCAACCACCTCTAGTGTTTGGATATCCGGGGCCATCAACGTCCATCAGTGCCCACAAAACTTATAGTCAAGTAGCCATGACTTGGTCTACTTCGCCGCGGACGGGTATTGTAGTTTTGCCTTTGGGTCAAAGTAAGTCCATTTTCACATCTTTACTTGTCGGCTACCAAGTCAGGCACTGCATTTTAAGTATATCCTTCAACTATGCCTGAATGGCTACGGCTCCCATCCCTCTATGTACGTTCTTCTGTTAACATAATACCGATAGCTGCAGTAAACGTTGCCGCTCGTCTCAGCAACAGAAACGCGACCTTTTGGTCGTCTACATCGGGATATCCCTCCTCGCCTTATCTATTTGTAGTCGGCTCTAGTGATGGGCTCGTCTCCATCGATCGAAACCTTCACGCAAATTGGATGAGCCCAGACCCTTCGCACATGAATGATCCCAGGGAGATCTTTGCGGTTGAATTTCTGTCAGACCAAGTACTCCTCTCTGGGGGACGCCAGCGCGTCCTCAACATCACAGATCTTCGGCTACCACAGTTCGGCAGCAATGCAAATACTCTCTGGCACCGCAGTTCGATCACACATATCAAGCAGCTCAATGAACACCGAATCATCGTCGCTGGCCTCGAATCCACCTTGTGCGAATATGATTTGCGCTTCCGAATCGAAAGACTTACGCGGTCGCCTCTTCGAAGGGTAACCGACCCAATTTTGAACTATCCTGGGTACTATAACCCTTCCACAGTTAGAATTGGCTTCGACGTAGACGTAAAGTCCGGCGTAGTGGCAGCCGCACAAGAACAAGATGGCACACATCCTCCTGTCCAGCTCCTCTCTCTCGACGACGGCCTTACCATCCCGTTTAGGCCGATTGTTCGTGCAATGACACCCCGGATAATGGACGTGAGGGCCACGGAAACCATTGCGTGCCTCAAATTTGCCGAAGATAGAGCGGGAAGCATGAAGAGCCTGTATGTTGCTGGAAGGAATTCCGAAGGAGAGTATGGACTTCAGCGGTACGGGTGGGGCGACGACAACCCCGCGGAGGCTCCTTGAGTGTAGTTTTGTTTACGATACAGTCTCAGCGCCTTTATGAGTCGAGGCCGAGACGGACTAGTTTTCAAATACTATGATAACCCCCTTCCCCGGTCACGACCTTGAGATACTTACGAACGGGAATGCAGCAACTTTTTCTATCGTAGAAGTCCGCATCGCCGAGGAAATTGATGTTGTCTGCAGGATCATGAGCTACTTAAAATAACACAATACGACAAGTCTAGCCATTACGCTTCATCATTCTAAAGTGTTCCAAGATCGTGAGATTCTTAGATGACTTGAGGTACCCAAGTACTAAAGCGCTGGCGAGGTCTTGAGAATAGATCCCACCAGGCGAAAGGCTTTCGACTAGGAGTAGTCGCAAACTTGCCCAAGCTAATGTATAAGTCTCTTCTGAATACCTAAGAACTTCCCATAAGTGAAACCTCAATCTGTTTCAGTGAAATCAAAAGGTTACACATTAACGCAATGATCAACTTCCCATCACGAGATGTTTGACTTGGTCTCTCTTAGCTTGCAGTCCTCGTCTGCCACGATCACTACTTACCTCAACCGTACTATCGCCACGTAATTTGCAACCCTACGTTCCGAGCCTAAGTCTTCCTGCGACGTTCATAGGGAGACGTCAATCATATTACACAGAAATTCACCACACCTCGCAAATTCGGTCCGACATACTCGTCATGATCAAAGCTAAGCATATGGCAAATCTCTTCTATTATGGTATCTTCTATACTCCATGGCTATGCTCCACCCAAAATGCCTCCAAAACGCCACTGCAATGCACCATATGCTCACCCACTTAATCATCATCGTCTCCGCCTGCTGAGGATTTTGGAATCATTTGACGTTTCTTCGGTTCCTCAGGCTGCGGATGTGGGAACTCATCCTCAAGCTTAAGTCTCACCAACACGTTCATACTCAGCAGCTCCTGCACCAGCAGCTTCGCCGCATACGGCATTGTCATCTTCGTCACGCCTCGCGTGCTCTTGCATGTTTGGCACCAGCCTTGGTATCCCATCAGTCCGCACACCTCGCAGATATCGACTTGGTGCGCGTCGCTGCTGATCATGAGGCGCTCGAGGAGGAGCTGGCTGGCGCCGTATGCGATTAAGCAGTCGCGCTCCATTTCTCCGAGTCGAAGACCTCCTTCTCGTGAGCGACCTTCTGTGGGTTGGCGGGTGAGAAGGGCTCGTGGGCCGCGGGATCGGGCGTGCATTTTATCCATCACCATGTGCTTGAGCTTCTGGTAGTAGATAGGTCCGAAGAAGATGTATGCCGGAAGCGACTCTCCTGTGATTCCGCTCGTGACGTAGTCTTTCCCAGAGTAACTGTAGCCATGCTGAATAAGGATCTGTCCCATATCATCGACCTTGCTGCCACCGAAAGCAGTGCCGTACTCCAAAGTCCCTCTGAGAACTCCAGCCTTCCCGGATATCAGCTCCAGCATCTTCCCGACCGTCATACGTGATGGGAAACCATGAGGATTCATGATGATGTCCGGAGTCACGCCTCTATCCGAGAACGGCATATCCTCCTGATTGACAATGATTCCGACCACTCCTTTCTGCCCGTGGCGAGAAGAAAACTTATCACCAAGCTCTGGGCGGCGAGTCTGTCGAGTCTGGACCTTGATCAGCAAGAAGTCATCCTTATCTTGGGTAGCCAGGCACTTGTCGACGAACGAGGGTTCGGGACCTTTGTACATCGTCGGCTGGGGTCGATACTCGTGAGTTCCGTAGTCTGAACCAATACCCGAAGAGGAGGTGTTCAACGGCACCTCTTTGTTTAGAGCAACCTGGTTCGCAAAAATCCGCTCACCAACCATAGGTGTGCCGTCTTGGTCCAAACATCCGTGCTTGTAGATGGGCTGATCGGGGTTCTTTTCATCCATTGTTCGATCAGCAACGCGATCTTCAGATCTATTTGCATATTTAGTGAACTTGGTAGACATCTTTTTAAAGACTTGACATCTTCCGAAGCCTCGGTCGCAGGAAGCTTTGTTGAGCACGAGAGCATCCTCAATATCGTATCCTGAATAAGACATGACCGCGACAGTGGCATTTTGACCAGCTGGGAGCTTGTCATAATGGATAAGCTCAATGGTCCGAGTCTTGACCATAGGCTGCTGAGGATATACCATTAGGTACAGCAGGGTATCGATTCGGTTGAACTGGTTGTATGCAATGGCGCCAATTGCTTGCTTACCCATAGCACATTGGTAGGTATTACGAGGGGATTGATTATGGTGAGGATACGGAATAAGACCTGCAACTGCTCCCAAGATGGTGAAAGGTTCGATTTCCAGATGGGTAGTAGTCTCGTTGATCTCATTTTCGTAGAGTGCGATGTTCGAGTCGTTCTCCTCATTGACATCCACATACTCCACAACACCTCTGTAGAGGAAATCGTCAAAGTCCATTGTTCCTTTGCGTAAAGACTCGAGAAGTCGCTTGGTGACCTTAGACTTCTGGTTCTCGACAACGATCAAAGGTCGACAAATTCTTCCCTCATCCGTCGCAATGTGAACGGCATTGGTGTGATGATTGATGAAGATACTGACAAACTCAGAGACTCGGCCCATGCGACGAAATTTGCGGAATGAGTTGAGAAAGACCTTAGGTCGCCTAGTCAATGCTAAAGGTGTGCCATTAACGAAAATCACATAGGATCCCTCCACATAAATTTCGTGTCCACTCAAGGAGACGATATCCTCGGCCCCTAAAACGAAGACCAGCTTCTTCACGGGTTCTTCGTCGTCGTAAGTTGTGATATGTGTCATGAGCGCCAAATTCTTGACTAAACCACAGGCTTCTCCTTCAGGGGTATCAGAGGGGCAAAGCATCCCAAATTGCGATGGCTGAAGGGCTCTGGGACCGCTGACTTTTCTCGACTTCTCAAACTGACTGCTGATGCGAGTCATCATGCCCAGAGCACTGATGTAACTTAGTCTACTCAGGACATGAGTAACTCCTGCTCTCTCCATCTTGAATCGTTTCACACTCCAGTTGCCGGTTGATATAGCACGATTCATGCCAGAAGTGATGACGTTGCTATGTGAATGGAGGTGGTCGTAAGCGTCAAATAGACCGGCACGATTTTGTTTCTTCAGAATCTTGTCGAAGTTCATCTTCAAGTCAAAATTGAATTTCTTGAAAAGATCTTCAAACAGTAAAGAAAGAAGTTGCCCGGCCAATTCGAGGCGTTTGTTTCCGACATAATCTCGATCGTCGACAAGTTTGGGGTCTTGCATGGCCATGAGGACTCTGCGAACCATGAAGCAAATGTAGAGAGCCTTCGGACGGAAATCTAAGTTACGAACCGGAACGTGTGTGATAATGACATTCGCAAGAGCTTCAATGGCGTCACCAATGGGACTTCGACGCTGCGGTGCCCCTGGTGTTTTGTTCCTGACACCCATCTTGGTTCGTGTGCCAATGTATTCCAGTGCCTGCTGCTGAGAGAAGACTCCTACTTTCGTGCACTCTTCAAAGTTCGCCGTGAACTCGTCCTGGTAAGTGCTATCCTCGCCAGCCACCAGAAGTACCATCTCTTGGTCTGACTGTATGCCCATTGCCTTAAATGCAATTACAATTGGTATGGGCTCGGAGAGAATATTGTGTTGCAGGTAGATCCGCTCTTTCTTTAAAATAACGTAAGTCTTTGACTTTCGCTCGTGAGTAGAACTGGATGCCATCCATTAGCCATGATCAGAGACAATAGAGCTTGAATACCTTGTGACCGAAGCTGACACTATGCCTTTCTTTGCATCCGCTTCCACAATAACACGGTTCTTGCTTAGTTGTTCCTGGACAAGGATGACCTTCTCTTGGCCACCGACAACGAAGTATCCGCCGGGATCCAATGCACATTCATTCATCTCGGCCAACTCTCGGTCATTTTTGCCAGCAAGTCGGCACCTGGAGCTTCGCAGCATAATTGGAAGTCGACCGATCGTGATATCTGTTCTCTTAACAATCTGAGCACCTCGAACATATTGGACGTCGACAATGACTGGCGCTGAGTACGACAGGTCACGAAGTCGGCACTCATTTGGTGTGATTTCGGTCCGAGGTCTACGGTCATCGAAGTCCTGACGGTCAGGCATTCCCACCTTCACATTTGTGTACCTACTCATGCTTTAGAAAGACGACTTGGACTGATATGGGAGTTGACTCACTCCAAGAAAAACCTCCTTTCGACATCGCTGGTGATCTTCCTATTGGCATTCACGATAGCCTGGATTTCGTGCTCAACAAAATAGTTGAAAGAATCGATATGCTGCTTGACTAGGCCTTTCACTTTCAAAAATGCTGGTAGAAGATTCCATTTGTCCTGCTGAGTATGAGAAACGTTGGCACATCGTGTTCGAAGAGAGTGCTTGCCTTGGCTGTATCAATCGGGTCGGTCAGGCCTTTTCCCGAATAGAAGGGTTCGAGGAGGGCGGAAAATCCCTATGGAAAGTGTCAGTGCTGCAGATAAAGAGTCATTCGCAGGGAAGTATACATCATCTTGTCTAGCTATGGGAGCTTCTTCCATCCTTGGTTTTTTGGTTGTGCGCTTCTTTTTCGGCGGATCGCCAGTCGCTGCGGAATTTTGTGCTTCATCTGGGCCAGCGACCTCTATTGGCCCAGTGTTCTTCTTTCTGGGCGGCATGGCGATGAGTATTGTCGTAATTGTTGTTGAGTCAACTTTGTCGCGACAATCCGACCAGCAAAAATTCTTGAGCCTCCGGTGCTCGATACCCCGCGATTCCGGCCTCGCTTATGATAGCGCAAAGTCGCTGACGGAGCTTGCCGAGCCCCTGAATATTTCAGAATACAGTCACGTTTTGGGCGCCCTCTCACCGCTACTTTTTGCGCCCGAGTCTTGAGCAATTCTGACCGTTCTTGCGGCCCAGTTTCCAAGAAAGCGCAATTTCCCGAATGGTTCGCAGCTTAAAAAGCCCACATCGGCCGCGATTTTCCAAAGCCCGTCGAGTCATGGTGGTGACAAGCGGCTCATGAAGTTGTCTCACTGATTGGAGCCGCCAGATGCGGTCAAAATTAATGGAGCAGTAAATTAATTGTGAGGATGTAAGATACAAGAACATTTTCATTGCAGAACTCTATCTGACGAACAGGGCTCTATGAGGCTTATCGGCACGTTACTTTGTGACCCGCATTCCCAGGCTTCTTATTGACTTCTGTCACTTCAGAGGCCAAGTCGACCTGCAGGCTGCATGTCCATATCCTGGGGAACCGAGTCTTGGTCCCGCCTCTTGCACAGAATCTGCCTCTAGAGAGGCCAATTTTCCTTACAATTGTTTGATATCCTTCACTGATGGGTAAACCAAGCTATATAACTAGATTCTCCTCGAAGCCTCCTAGGACCATTATGCAAAGGGAGAAAAATACCATGACCGAGGATGTTACTCGCGACATCTCCTGCTTGCCGCTTTTCTTGGCCACAGTGGTGATCGTACCCACGACTTTGCCTTGAGCTTCGCCCCTCTTGCCTTCTTTGCATCTTGCCACTGAAAATCTCAAAACCATGGAATTCCACACGTTCCCTCCACTCTAGAATGTCTATCTGTTGTTCTAGGCCGGCGTCATAGATAGATCACTGCCGTAGTACGAGGGTTTGACACGCTCCATGTCACGGCCTTAAGCAACAACCGGGAATCCCCAAGTTTTAGAAGCCGCTGTTCCCCTTAACAAACGGTGCTGCTCACCCACTGCCCCCAGCTCACAAAAGCTTGGAGGAAAAAGAGCTTGAAAAAATAATATTCGTATTGCGACATCCAATATTGGCCAACTGGCTCTCGCCTGAATCGCCTCATTATTGAATAACAGGAAGGCCTCATAGCTCCTGTTCGAAGGCACAAGTCGGTGAAGCAGTGGAGGCGTCCAATGGGAGGCAACCCTGAATCTAGGGGTCTTCTCGAGGTGCCTCGATTCTCGAACCGCCAAACTGTGCCTAGGTGGGTCGTTCCCACGGTGAGGGCTCAACAGACAGGAACTGTGTGCTGTTTTACTGCGGCTGCGGCGTCGGAGAAAAGACTTGGGTCCATTTTCATCAATTAGTAAATTCAGTGTGCGACTGTGCTGTGAATTCGCTGTATGCCTGTGCTGGCTATCTGCGCGTGTATCGAATGAACGAGCGCCAATAATCGAGCAGCGCCAACGCTGTCCGATGCTGGACGACAGCCCTGGTCATCCACAACCTCCTCCTCGTCTTCCCCTCTCCGCCGTCGACCATTATTCCTCTCTCTGTCTGTAATTATATACCTGTATTTCTACCTAGACCTCGAGAAGCATGGTTTGAGCTCTTCTGAATAATTGGTTCGGAACGGCCTAAAAGCTAGTGGGACTACCCTCGCGAATTTCAATCTCGGAGACTTCTTCGACCTCGAATTCAACCTCTTCTGCTTGGACACGCATCTGCACTGCGCACCTGGGTCTCCAGGACGCACGCATACACCCTTATTTGGATATCTTCATGTATGAATTCCCTTTCCGTCCCCATCGAACTTTCGAAGGCGCTGGGCCCTGTCGTGCTCTTGGTCGCAGACCGCAAAAAACCCCACCTTAAAGCCTCTTCTCTGGGGTACTGAACTGGGGGAAAGGCACGAGTCTGACAGCTTATAGCATTTTGACATATGAGAATGGCATATTCGAACAGTACCAGTGATCGAATGGACGAGCTGCGCTTTAGAAGCCAGCAGTCCCCTCGCAACGACGCATCATTGCTCGGACTCGTATCTCCGCCTCGAAATGGCACTCGGTTGTCCCAGCCTTTACAAGCTCAGGATGGCAGAGGGGGATTGATGCGGAGATTTACCACAGATTCTGGCAGAGTGCCTACAATGGCGTCACTTACAACTCAGCGCGGTGTGCCGGATTCGCAAGATTATGGACCCTCGGTACGCTGCTATTGTCCTTTATTCGCAACACATTTACTATTGTCCCTCGAAGACTAATCTTCCCTTCTCATTGACTCAATTGCATCTGCAATACTAAGAAAACTACTTTGACTAACTAACCTATTTAGACTTATCACAAAGTTCAACTTGTAAGCCCTTCCTCCAACCCTCTTCATACCTACAACGATCTTGCACATACGATGCTTTCGACTTCTTGCTACTTCCATTAAACACCAACGTCGCACAGCATACACCTTTGCTTTGCAGATCTTCTTTGCCTGCTTTTGCTGATTATTTCAACAGTTAGAGAAGAAGAAACTGGAATACGAGAGACTTCGAGAACAAAAGCGCCGATTCGAGGCTGAGATGCAACTGCTGGACCTCCAGCAGCGCAGAGAAGAACAAGAACTTGCTCAGATGCAAGAGGACCTTGGTCGCGGTAACAACTCAGCTACTGGACATCAATCTGAGCCAACAACCCCACCTGAATATCGCGAGTCTGCTTCAGGCTTCCCCTCTGTCTTCTCAAGACCCAATCGATACTCCACTTCAAGTCTTACATCTCCACCAGGTCTTTATAATCGACCAGGTCGCTCAGGATCGCAACTTACATCTCCACAATCAGGAATTATCCAGTCCCGATACATCATGGATGACAAGCTTCCCTCGCAATCAGTTCCTGGCTCTCGACGAAACAGCGACGAGGATGAGAAGGAGGAGGCTGTTAGACAAGACCCGACCAGTCATCGTGCAACCAACGCGTAAGCCACAATTTTGCTTTTAGTCTCATGTTATACCCCCTACAATGTCATTTTCTACCGCTTCACCTTTCGAGTTTGAGCGTGAGCTGTTGAGCCTCAACTTGGCCAGGGACACCGCTCACCTTCCTCCTTATCTTTTGCATTTTTGACATTTCACATCCATCATCTCCTTCCTCCAAACACCCCTCCAGATTCTGTAATCTTTGTCAAGATTATCAGCAGTAGTCTTTTTTGCTTCGACTCTGGATTGGAGCTTGCTTTGCCTTGTCGAAGTTTTGATACCACGATCCCAAGCAGGACTTGGCTCACCTGGATCGATCTTACCTCATTGCGAAGTTGCGCATTCACATTCACTGGCAAAAGTTGTAAGATTTCCTCACCGATGTCCAGGCACTAGTGTGATCTCTACAACTTCAAATCCGATCTGCCTCTTTCCTTCCAACGTCATCAACACGCCTCTCTTTTGCGACAACAGTACATCCTTCCCCTACAACAGCACATATCTTAACTAGCGATCTATCGATTTGCAAGCCTTTGCGCGTTCATCATCTTGTTAAAAGAACTTGCGATCTAGCTCTGCTGATCTGGAAGCCCTCCTTCAACACGCTTTATTTGCGATCTGAGCATCACAACATCAATCTGTCAAAGCTACCTGTCGCTAACGACCCAAAAGCCTTAACAGATACTCCATGCCTGTTACCAAATCTCGCAACGGTATGAACGAGATGGTAGCTCTCGACGGTGCCAATACAGCTCGTTTCCTCTTTGGCGACGAAGAGCACAACTCCTCGTCAGCTTCAGGTCTTCCCAACTACCTTCAAATGGCCTCAAACGATGATAACTTCCCCACTCTCACCCGTCGTGATGATTATCCAGGTCTGGTATGTACATTAGGTTCGCTCTCACCCTTGGTTGTTACTGACCGCTACATGCAGCTCTCCGCCTCCTCTGCAGCCCTTGATCTAGCACTCTCTCAATCGCCTGCGCAAGAGCAATCCAATGGCTGGGCTACGTTTGCTCATCACAGAGCCTCACAGTCGCAGCACAATGTTAGCTTGAGTGCCGCTCAGGGACAGACGAACGGCTCAGCTTCGGTCTCCCAATCTAACGGACCTGAATCTCCCGGTAGTGTTCGCTCGTCCTACCGCCACTCTTTGGACCTCAACTTCATTGACGGACAGGAGGCTGCCGCACAAGTTTCCTCTCCACCCAAGCATACCCAGGCTACCCCACCTAAGCTGCAGTCATCCTACTCCGCAAACGACGTTCCGACCATGAGATCAAGCACAAATGGCATATCTAGTGTCAACGCCACCCCCAACTCTCATGCTCAGCAACACTTGCACAATCACAATGCCAGCTTGGGTCGCATTCCTCCAAATGCAATGAGCAATCGCCTCAGCCGCGAGATGACTTCTCCAGAGACGGCAACTCTGCGTGAGGCTCAGAATGGTGGTTATCAATCCATCCAATCTGCTCTTCAAGCCAGTGCTGCTCCTTTTGGACCCTCCTTGACTCAAGGCTTATCCCAAGGCTTGTCCCAAGCTTCTATACCTGCCACCATCGCATCTCCAACCACCCCACACCAGTATCCCTCTCCCGCTTACTACGGTGGCTACAACATGCAGATGATGACCATGGGTATGCAGAACATGCAGTTAGGTCAGCCGGTCTACTCTCCACATAACCCATATGCTCCTTCCTATGGTGCTATGTATCCTCAGACTACACCTCGTGATAGTCAGGCCCGGGTCATTCAGCAGCGTCGTCAGAACGATGGCGAAGGTATGTCAAGTGTTCTCGCCCATTCATGAATTTGAATCTAACAAGACTCTAGCCATGAACCGATTTGCCAACATGCAACTTGAGCAACTCGGAGGTGAGATCTATGCTCTTTGCAAGGATCAGCACGGCTGTCGATTCTTGCAGAAGAAGCTTGAGGATCGCAACCCTGAGCAAGTCCACATGATCTGGCTTGAGACCAATCAACATGTTGTCGAGTTGATGACCGATCCTTTCGGCAACTACCTCTGCCAGAAGTTGTTGGAATACTGCAATGATGAGGAGCGCACTGTTCTTATCGAGAACGCCTCTCACGACCTGGTTCGCATTGCTCTCAACCAGCACGGAACCCGTGCCTTGCAGAAGATGATCGAGTTTATCTCTACTCCTGGCCAAGTTCAGACCATCATTGGTGCTCTTCGATACCGGGTTGTTGAGCTGATTCAGGATTTGAACGGCAACCATGTCATTCAAAAGTGCCTTAACAAGTTGTCTCCCGTCGATGCCCAATTCATCTTTGATGCTGTTGGGACTCACTGCGTTGATGTTGGTACTCACCGTCATGGCTGCTGTGTCCTTCAGCGATGCATTGATCATGCTTCTGGAGAACAGAAGGCCTGGTTGATTCGTCAAATCTCCAACAACGCCTATGTTCTTGTTCAGGATCCATTCGGCAACTATGTTGTTCAGTACATTCTTGACCTAAATGAAGCAGTCTTCACCGAACCTCTTGTCGCCATGTTCCAGGGTCGTGTTCCCCAACTTTCCAAGCAGAAGTTCAGCTCCAATGTCATTGAGAAGTGCCTCCGCTGTGCTCAGGAGCCGTCAAAGGATATGTTGATTGAGGAGATGTTGCAGCCCGCCGAGCTTGATCGACTCCTCCGCGACTCTTTCGCCAATTATGTCATTCAAACCGCTCTCGACTATGCCAATCCGGCTATGAAGGCTCGACTCATCGAGGCCATTCGTCCATACCTCCCTGCAATCCGGACCACTCCTTACGGTCGTCGTATTCAGGCAAAGATTCAGGGTAACGAGGGTCGTAGTGGTCCATCCAGCGGTCAGGCAACTCCTAGTGATACTGAACCGGCTCAAGGCACGATCCGTCACCAACGTGGTATGTCCAATGCATCCACCAGCAGCTACGTTAGCCCAACTGGAACCTACTCCAACGGCTATGTCCCTCCTACTACCACCGCAAACGGGCTTACAGCTTCCGCTACTCGTCCTATTGCACAGGCTGGCGGTTTCCCTGCGGCTGAGATCCTCACTTCTCCTCAGCAAGGATTCCCCTATGCTTACGGCAGAGGTGCTGGCCAGGCTGGCAATAGCAACTGGTTGTAACAACATTCCGTAACGACGTTACGATCATTACGCATGTAACGGTACGAGAAACGATCACTTTTCAAGCCGCCGAATAACCGATCTGCCTCCATATACTCTGCTTGCACGTGCCACGTGAGTATTAGGAGTAGAATTTCAGCAGCTGTCTTCACATACGAATTTCACGGCCCTTCGTTGTTACACTAGCATCTGGAGGTCTTGCATCAATTGCTTGCCTTTTCTTCCTCATTTCGATCGATCCTGCGAAGCATGCACTCTGAAGATGGCCCGTCTACCTCTTCTTAGCTGCCTCTTGTATACTACCAGCTTGATCACAAAGATCTCAGCACGAATCGACACGACAATATTACCGCGCAGGGTACACTACGAGCGACTGCGCAGCTCGACCTTGTACCTGTACCTGGACCAGCGATGACTTAGAGCTTTCTTACTTTCCTTTTCTGATTCGATTTCTTTTCAGGTGGATATTTCGTTCCGCGACATGTCAACTGGGTGGGTCACTTCACTTCGACACTTATGGCCAGACATCTTGTGTTCACACATGCTGCCATCTTCTTCTCCGAGTGTAGCCAGCTTCTGCTCGATCCTACGTGATCTTTGTCAATTCTCAGAACTGGCATTTCACACAGGAGCAATTGTACGTCCCTTTTTCGATTTTTGACGAAAATGAAGTCGCGGATTGATCTGGTGGCATTGAGTCAGTTCCACGGGTTTCGGCCTGGGGTTCTGCACTCGATGCAGGACAACATTCGCGGCATTATTATTAGTTTCCTTTTCAATCTGGTCATGGGGGGAAACTGCGCGTGGCAACCTGCACCTGTAACTAGATCGCAATGCGAAAAGTCTCTTGACAAAATCTCAGATGTGACTGACATGCTTTGGTGATATTCTTCTGGTTTGCTGAAACAGATCTTGGCAAAATTGAATCAACTTGGATGACCAAAAGTACTTGTGAAAAACAAATATCTCAGGTGCAGCAACAGCAAAGGTTAGAGGTTTTGAGCAGAGAGCAATCCTCTCGAGCTTGCTCAACGCATAGTGACAAAGAAGCAAGTGAAAAGAAAAGGGGCTCGCCTAAACCCTTAGCGCCAAGTCACATGCCACGTAATCGCGAAACAAAAAAATTTGGACTCGCAGCACAATCACAAAATGCACAAACGCGAACTCGCGGGGCATCTTCCTCATATTACCTATTTTAGTCATGAAACAAATGAAAGATTCATGGAGCTGACGCAACGCTCCGCGCATGAAATGCATGAAAGATTTTCAATCTGATTTCTGGATCTGGTCGCCGCGACAGGATAAGGCCGAGTCGGAGATTGCAGGCTGCGTAGGGAAGTGTTTGGGGTTGCGAGAGGGGATCTACCAGAGCAAGGTGCGGAGGTACCTGGGTACTGTGGCGGTGCGCTCGCGGGGGAAAAGGTACCTTTCTGGAAGGTGACTTTTGATACCTACATGAAGCAATGGATTCGGAGAATCGTGACGATGAGGAGAGGTCAGCGGGGGAGAAGGTGGAGACGTGGGAAAATGCCGATGTATTGGGATTGAGAGACGATGAAGGATGTGAGCCGGAGAAGGGATATATTGTCCCTTTGAAAACGACGCTTGAAACGAGAGCACGGGAATCGGTTATCGAGGTTTTTGTCACGGCTGTGCCTTCGAAGCAGGCCAGTGGGACGTTGAAGTAAGTATTCTTTTAATCATTAATGAGGGAGGGAATGGCTAATCTGCTTAATAGTTTGATTAGAAAGATCCTACCGAATGATGGGGGACTGGATCTCCAGCATCTGCGTCGCTTTGCCAAGTTCCAGGACGTCCCAGAGCATGTGCGGGATGCATTCACAGCAGCAGCTCTGGACCGAAGTATGGCTGAAGATAACAGCCTTGGCACCAGCCAAAATGATGAGATGAAAGCCTCCTCATCTGAAACAGAACGCCAAGCAAATGGAGAACTGCTTCTGATTGCAGGCTCGACGAATGTTATCTCGAGAGCTTCGGTACTAGATGCCCTCTCTTCAAATGCCAAGGTCCCACTCCTTTTTGAGATCAAAGTCCCTCTCCTTGCTCCCACGTCGCAGGAGCAAGCTGCATACCTCAGTGCCAAGTACTGGCCCACTGTGTACAAGAAGAGCAATCCGTTCGGGCCGCATCCGAGTATTGTCTCGCGCGCAGAGACTGAAATCTGCGATGTGGGCAAGTGGATGGATTTGGCGAACAATGTAGCCAAGGAGTCTTATTCAGCTGGCTGCGGCGAGGCGACTGGAGTCGTCATTGTCGAGAGGAAGAGGGAGGGGGGGAGAGTTCTTGCTGTTGCTGGTGATGCGAGATGGAAGGACTGGCCTTGTAGGGAGGGAGCGGGCAATGTTACGGCTCATGCTGCTATGAGAGCTATTGCTATGGTTGCTGATGGCTTGAAGCGTCGAGACAAGTCGAACGATTCGGGGGCTACTGTTGCTCTCGATTCGAGCTTCATTTCAGAATCGAAGCAGGAGGTAAATAGGAGCTTGGAAGCATGTGATTCTCCTGTTGCGTCCTTCTCAAACTCCGGTTTGGAATCAAACACGGAGGCAATTGAGAGTTCCGAGAGATCTTCAGCTGCAGTTGCGCTCAATTCAGGCTCCAACTCAGAATCGAAGCAAGAAGCAACTGAAAGCTCGGAGAGATCTACAACTACTCCGAAATTCTCCGCTGCGGAATCGACACGCGAAGGCGAAAATATGGGAAACGACCTATTGTCAGTGATTCCAAATCAGATCTTTCGGGATGAGCCATTCTTGGCGATTGAGAAAGAACTTTACGATGCATCCAATAATGAGGATGGCTACTTGTGCCACGACCTTGAGATATACTGTACCCACGAGCCTTGCGTTATGTGCTCCATGGCTATCGTCCATTCAAGATTTGGAAAAGTCGTCTTTGAGCAGCGCATGGAGGCGACGGGAGGCTTCTGTGCTGATGGACAACTGGGCCACGGTCTTTTCTGGAGGAAAGAACTCAACTGGACGTTACTTTGTTGGCAATATGTGCGGCCGACAAGTGATAACGGAATCCGGACGCCTTGCAACCTTCACGCTTGATATAATGCTTGGCATGCCAACGCAAGATCTCGGACTTCCATCCAGATTATTTTACATTCTTGAGGAACCGTTCACCCCGTCGACATCTCTGCCGCTGACCCCTCGTCTGGTCTGCATGAGCACGTGCGCATGTAATGGTTGCACATTACCAGCCGTGGCGGACGATCGAAAAAGCATGGTGGTGCATATGCAAATACTTTGAGTCTCTGGACGTTCCCGAACGGTCGATGTCTCTGCTAATGGAGATTTGGTGTGGGGAGATCACCTTCCACATCGAATCATCGACATCTCGCATCGGCCATAGTAGTTGCCAGATTCAAACACTTTTGAAATGATGCATTCTTCTAATCTGCTGAGGGGTTAAAAGGAGCACGTTTTCTCTCTCTCGCGCAAACTTTTCAGCTGTTCCGCTGATCGAGTGTCGCGGGGAATAGCGTTAGGAAAGTTTTCCCTCTGTTTCAATATTTAGTCATCTAGAACAGATCTATTGGAACACGGAACATCTCGCCAGTGTCTAACATTATCAGCGGGGAAATCGAATCGACCATGCATTGCAGCAAACAGATGCCTAGAGAGACAAGTTAGAGACCCGGAGACCGAGTATCACAGCCCAGCTGCAGCTGCAGCTAGAACAGCTACCCGCCACCTCCAGCTTGATGATGAGCTTATGGAGGGGAAGTCACATGAATCGGGCCCAATGGTAAGGCTCAGTAGGTGTTCTCGGCGGTCCCGGTAAAATCGTTGGAAGGGTGTTGGCGGCTTGGTCTGCGCCACAGGTGAAGCTTGGGTTGCCTTGGGATGCTTGTCGGAAGTCGCTTTTGAGCTTGTTCGGACGGCATGCCTTGGACGCAGCTGGGAGATCATGGGCCCGCAAAGGTCCTACCTCCGTAGAAATGGTAGAAATGGTAGAAATGTAGAAATAGAATGGATCTCTATGAACTCGTATGTGATTCGTATGGTCTGATGCGGAGGGACTGCGGGACAAGTTACCTAATGCCTGGTACCCTAAAAGGCTGCTACTGCCGGAATACTCCGCAGGTAAGTTCATTTGTCAAATGACGCTGCAAGTCGTAACGCCTTTTCAATTTGTTCCAGATCATTTTATTGATGCCGTTGGAGCGCAAATGGAATCACACGATTATCATTCGAAGCTAGAATGTAACGATCATCACGAGAGAATGAGGTATCTGGAGAAGAGGCTCCTCGTCCTGTAGTGTGTACGCTTTGAGGAACGTGCTCCACGCATCTTCAGGTGGTCCTCGCGCATCCCGCGTCGTCAGAAACACAAGTCTCACCATTTCATCAGAATGAGCCCATCACAGCCGCTGCAGCCCTGGCCAGCGAGCAAGATTTAAGGCATAAAGATGCACGGCAGGGGTGCTAAGGGATGGGTAGGGATGTGTAAGGATTTAGGCTTCGAAAATACTTCTATGAATGTTCTACGGGTCTTGGCAACGTCGCCCTTTGCGTGCATCTGAGACGACCCCGGCCAAAGCTGGGCATGTGGGCGTGAAGCAAACCGAGTGAGAGGAACGCCGCGGGAAGCCCCCATCCCAATGCGGGATATGCGCCAAACAAGTGCCTACAAGTGCATATAAGTGCCTCGGGCCAGTTAAAGGCTTGTCAAGTGCGTCCAGTAGAAGATGCACCTACCCCTTGCTACAGTAGGGCCAAGGCAGTTGTTCTCGTCTAAGAGATGCGCTCCATATGCCGCAGCCAGGGTAGGTTAGCCCGCACTGAGTTTGTTCTTGCATCTGATCAAACGCCCCTTCAGCCACAGTGCCCATCTAGCCAACCCCCGAAGACATTTTCAAATATATGCGCAGAATGTGTAGCGAGAAAGGCTCAGCCAGCCCCAGGGCTGTGAGACTTCGGTTGACTGTGAACCTGTAAGAAGGCCGCATTGCACAACGTGCTACCTGTACGGCTGTTTCATTCGACTGCACTTGCCCAGCCTGACTTCAGCCTCGCCGAACCTTATCACCACACACAATATCCCTCGTAAAGTGCAAAAATCTCTGGAGGCAGGACTGACCAATCGTCCAGGCCTGCGTTTCGCTATTGCGGCAGCCTATTCGCTCTGTCCGTAGGCAATCTCCCACCAAACTGCAGGCCAACCACTCACTGAAGCCCTTTTCAGACTCTGCCACAGTGGTGAAAAAGTGAGTCGGCGAGTCTGCCAGGCTAGCGCCAGCCTTCTGTCGTTTCTGCGGTAAGGTAACTTCTGCCTGAGCAGACCTGCCCCTTCGATTCGGACCTACCGCTTCTAGGCGTGTCGGTAGACAGGCCTCTCCCCCATCCCAATCCATCTCGAGTCGGCTCTAGTCTCCACGGCCACCACAGCCACAACGGCCACCACTGTCACCAGCTACTTCCTGCACTGCGCTAACTCTAAACTAACTCACAATAGCACCCTTGATCACCCCCATCGCATCGGATTGCAACGGTGGACCCGGCCTCCTACAAGCTGGAACAGACTGGGGTCAGTGAATTGTTTGGGGGAACTTTGGGTGACTGAGGTGACACCTGGTGGTAGCACCATCGCGCCCGGGGCTGGCTATATACAGGCCAACTCCCTCCCGTCGTTGAACTCTTTTCCAGATCGTTCTCACATCCACAAATACCAAGCCAACCTCACTCCACTGCACCTGTTCATCATCACAGAAGCAGCAATGGCCGAAAACATCGCCGCCCCTGCGCCAATCCTCCACAAAACCGCTGGTGGAAACGCGGCTTACCACAACTTCAACAATGACTTCGCTCACATCCAAGACCCCAACGAGCGTCGTCGTCTAGCTCTCGCCGAGATTGACAAGGCTCCCTTCGGATGGTATGACTTCATCTTGGAGCTTCAATTGCTTGGCTGGAGGACGCTGTACTAACGATCGCTCAGGTACCATGTCCGTGCTTGCGTTGTCGCCGGTGTTGGTTTCTTCACTGATTCCTACGATATCTTCGCCGTCGGCCTCCTCACCACTATGTTGGGCATAGTGTATTTCCAAAGCACCAAGGGTGCCATGAGTACCAACTCTGATACTGCCATCAAGGTCGCCACCTCAGGAGGAACCGTTGTTGGACAGCTCGGTTTCGGTGCTCTCGCTGATATCGTTGGTCGCAAGCGCATGTACGGACTTGAGCTGATTGTCATCATCTTCGCTACCCTTGCTCAATCCTTGACCTCCAACTCCCCCGCCGTTAACATCGTCGGTGTCATAATCTTCTGGCGTGTCATCATGGGTATTGGTGAGTGCAGCAGCTAGCTCCTCAAGATGAGCAACGACTAACTGTACATCAGGAATTGGTGGTGACTACCCTCTTTCCTCCATTATCACTTCGGAGTTCGCCACCACAAAGTGGAGAGGAGCCATGATGGGCGCTGTCTTCGCCATGCAAGGTTTCGGTCAGCTCTGCGCCGCCATTGTCATGATCTGCGTTACGGTTGGATTCAAGGAGTCCCTCAAGACTGCTGCTTCCTATGCTAAGTGCACTGGTGTTTGCGGTATTGCCGTCGACAAAATGTGGAGAACTCTCATCGGTTTCGGTGCCGTTCCCGCCTGTATCGCTCTTTACTACCGATTGACCATTCCTGAGACTCCTCGTTATACTTTCGATGTTGCCCGTGACGTCGAGAAGGCCGGAGAGGATGTTGAGGCTTATATAGCTGGTAGGCACGAGGGTAACCCGGACACCATTGCTCGTGCCCAGGGTCAAGTTGCTGGTAAGGAGGGTTTGGTCATCCCTGCCGCCTCTTTCGGTGATTTCTTCCGCCACTACTCCCAATGGAAGAACGGCAAGATCCTCCTCGGTACGGCTGGTTCTTGGTTCTTGCTTGATGTGTAAGTGCTTTCTTAAGCAAAAAAATTGGCAATTTCAATGCTAACGTCTCTCAGCGCCTACTATGGTGTCTCCTTGAACACTCCCATCATTCTCGCTGCTATTGGTTATACCGGTGGATCCACTGTCTACGAGATCCTCTACAAGACTGCCGTCGGTAACTTGATCGTCGTTCTCGCTGGTGCCGTTCCAGGTTACTGGTTCTCAGTTGCTACCCTCGACATTGTTGGCCGTAAGCCAATCCAGTTGATGGGTTTTATCATGCTAGTAAGTCACCCCACGATCACTCCTGTTTCAATTGCTGACTAACATTTTCCCAGACTCTCATCTTCTGCGCCATGGGATTCGCCTACAACCACTTGAACAACGGAGGTCTTCTCGCTCTCTACGTTCTCGCCCAGTTCTTCTTCAACTTCGGCCCCAACACTACCACCTTCATTGTTCCCGGTGAGGTCTTCCCCACTCGCTACCGCTCCACCTCCCACGGTATCTCCGCCGCCTCCGGAAAGATTGGTGCCATCATAGCACAGGCTGCGATCGCCCCTCTCCGAACCCGTGGTGCCGTTGCCGGTGCATCTGGCAAGGCTGCCTCCCCATGGATGGACCACGTCCTCGAGATCTTCGCCCTCTTCATGTTATTGGGTATCTTCACCACTCTCTGCATTCCTGAGACCAAGCGCAAGACCCTCGAGGAGCTTGCTGGCGAGGACTTATCCCCAATCACCCCTGAGAGCGACATGAAGGCTGAGCACAAAGTGCCGGCCGTTGAGACTTCCATGGCCTAAAGCATAAATAATTTAGACTGTTTTGCTGCATTTCACAAAAATGGGTGGAGGGATAGGGATGCCTGGAGCTCAGCTAGCTGGTTCATGGCTGTATTTCCTTTGGCGTTTTCGCGAACGGAGCTTTGATGATAATAACACTTGTATTATCAAGATTGAAGACCAGAGGAGAATCAAAGATTGATGATTTTTTTCGCACTCTTATACCCTACTCTTTCTTTTCTTTCTTGGATGGTGGTGATGAGACACGCCTTTCTTTGATGGATGGGATGTCGGATTTAGATGACGGCTGTAGTTAGATGACAATTTGCTATATACCACTAATGAAAGCATTTTGTTCCATGTCAAGTGCCTCACTATTGAATGCAACTCTGCCCCTCTTCCAAGTAACATTCATTTAAGCTACTGTCAAGTGCCAACTTTCCTCTTTCAGCCAGACTAGATAAGTATATCTATGCAATGCCTGCGGCGATCCCGCAGCGGAAATTTTTTTGGTGGGGAGCGGGACTTTGTAGCCGTCAGTTCGGATGCGCCGGCTGGAGTGGGTACTAAAATGAGGTTGCATCGGATCGTCGCTGCAGGAACGAACACGATCGGCGATGGGGTCGTTGGGTGGGTGAGATTTTTATTTTGTGGGTCTGGGGATTTGATTACGGAAGATGGGATGAGATGAGATGAGAATGATGCCGTGTGGGGTGAGAAGGTGTTCGATGGATGAGAGGTGTTGAAGGGGATTTTTTGATCAGACTTGCTACTCTCTTATACTAGGGCCTGGAAAGAAGACTTGAGTAGGATGCATGTTTCTTTCCGCCTTGGCCTGTTGAAAATTATCCGAATTTGGGGATTTTTGTTACCTTGTCCTCGAAGTGTGCTGCATCAAGATGATATATTATCTGGGAATATGTTTTATATATAGCAGAGCTTTGGCTGTGTGGTTAGGGGTCGCATAGTGAGTGGATGCATTAAATTCTCTGCCACTGCAACACTTAGTCAAAATCATTTAATAGCTAAGTCTAGGAGGAAGCTCAACGACTAAAGTGATTGTGAATTCTACAGAACAAATATGCAGCTTAGAGCAGTGAGAAAGTCGTCGTTAAATTACTCGCAGTTTCTGAGAAGAATTGTGCCAGAATCGAAATTGCAGACTTCAATTACTATAAGGTTGTTATTGCAAACACCTAGATTATGCCTCTTTATTCGTTATTCCTACTGTATGCTTTTAATTGGATAACTATACTACGCTTATTCCACACCCATTTTCAAGCTGCACAACTAGCCCATCAACGTCGATTCTATTGAAATATGTATTTTAATCATTATCACCGCTCATCGGAATACATATCCCAATCATCACCTATCCAGTCGGAATAAATAAAAACAAAGATAATAAAAAACAACTTTCAAGGCATTATAGAACGATATTGATGTAATATACATATGATGTAGATGGGATGTGGATAGGATGTGGATAGGATGCGGATAGAATGTGGATAGGATGTAGATGTGATATAGATGCGATATGGATAGAATGTGAATAGTGATGTAAATATAATAGGGACATAATAGGGATATAGAGCTATCACCGGCGGCATGGAACGGAAACGAACTAGCGAGGCCAGTTCCAATCCACCATACCCTACGAAGGCGGTCCACACAAGGCTGGGAATTATACTAGAGCTCGTCCAATATCGGCTTCACACATTCTCGCCACAGCCACGACAAGAATCGAGTGTAGCGCTTATTGTTCTTACCTTTCTGGACGGTATCGCTTAGCGAAGGTGCCGTAAGGTTCTGCTTAATCCATCCCTTTGCACGAATTGAATCGAGCCCGGAAAGAGAGATCGCCTTAAACCCACTAATTAACACAACAATTGCATCACTTCTTATATCGGCGATATTAACGACAATGATGCTACCATGCCTTAAAGCTCTCTTCATTTGCTCCGCCATGAGTCATTTTTAAAATTTGCTAAAGCCTGGCAGCTTTCGAATATCCTCAATGCAACTCTCCAGCTCTTTAATGGCTTATAGGTGTCTCCTAAACGTAATTTGCTGTGCCTGCTAATTCGTTATACCCTCGACAGGCCTATTGACTTCGACGCAGAGGCTCTCGTATCGTGCGCACAGGGGAGGATGCGCAGCTTCAAGTTCGGCTATATCACTCCAGTCGTCCATAAGAAGACTGAGAATAATTCCACGTTCTCGCTCCAATAGTTCGACCGCCTTAGCTGGAGGTTCTCCCGTTTAAAGAGCTAGCGAGCATGCGTTAATAGCTAATCCTGAAAAGAGAGATACGACATACTGTTAGTCTCTAAGAGTTAAAGACCTATTATGCACCTAAGACAGGAGATCAATAGCCTCAATAGACAGTTCATAGGTAGTTACATAGTCTTCCCGCTCCTATAATAGAAATTGTTGAGTTTACAGGTGCAACGAACTGAATTTGACTACCGAACCTAATTTACAGTGGGCAAGTACGCTGAATATATAGGGGCCGCAGGCCCCTATTGCCGAGCTGAACCCACTATACAGCTGAACCCTACAGGGGCCTCAGGCCCCTAATATTCCCAACAGAAATACCGACGATATGGCAGCCCGAATACGGATTAATAGAGGAGCGCTGGAACAATTCCATGCTTAAACAAACAGCTTCAAAGCGTTTGACTTCCCAAAAGAGTCCGAGAAGAAAGGCAAAAGGCCTAAGTTAATCAAACTCCCCACAAGTGCGGGATCATCTTTAAAGGTGACTTCAACGGCTCGTCGAGATATTTAAAGAGCCTCTCTTAAGTCTTCACTCTTTCCAATACGCTTATATCGGCTTTCGAGGTTGCTTCCCAAAAAATATAGGCATGCCTCAAGATAGGGATAGTCCAGAGGCGCGACCTCTATAGCTTGCTAAGATACTTGGATGGCTTCCTCCAGATCTTCCATCTTTCCCATATATTTGTATCGGCTTTTAAGCTTATTTCCTAAGCTACTCAGCAATGCTAGGAGATAGGGATTGCCCATAGCCATATCCTTAACTACTTATTAGGCCACTTAAATGGCTTCCTCCAGGTTTTCAATTTTTCCCATCCGTTCATATCGCCTTTCGAGCATCATTCCAAGGTTATTCCGGGACACTATAAGATAGGAACAGTCTGCAGATTTAATCCCAACTGCTCGTCTAGACACTTGGATAGCCTTTTCTAAATCTGCCATCTTTTCCTATTTATTCATATTGCTTATCGAGCATAATTACTAAGGTTCCCAGCCTTTATACAAAATCAGAGTGGTCTAAGGACATTGACTCGACTACTTATCGCGATACTTAGATGGCTTCTCCCAGGTCTCCTATCTTTCCTATATAGTTATACCGCCGAATGAGATTGCTTTCTAAGTTGCTTAGCATTCCCATAAGACTAGGATGGTCTGTGAGTGTGAGCTCTACTGCTCTCCAAGATAGCTGAATAGACTCTTCTAGGTCATCTATCTTTCCCGTGCGTTCATATTTGCGCGCTACCATAACTCCTAAATTATTAAGCCTTCCAAAGTAGTCCTCGTGGTCGGGCGTCGTTCCTTCAAAAGCCAATCTGGCTTTAGCGACAGCTTCCTCAAGATCTTGCACTTAGCCCTCCCACTTATATCTTCCAAAGCCTAGCATAGCATAATGTAAGCAAAGGCTCATTCGCATGTTCTAGTCGTCATCTGGTACTAATTGCAAGACCTCGTCAAATTCATCGAGCAATAAAGCGTCTAAGTCAATGTCCATATTTTCGTCCATTGTCCCCGCGATACTTCTCAATAGCAATATCAGAGTTAAAGCGTCTAAAATGTTTTCAAGGGTTACCAATATAAGACAAAAGACAGTCGAGCTTCAGCTGACTATAGTGGTGGCGCAGTTAAGGTCGCTCTATTAGCTGCACACAGCCTCTCAGCCACGTCGCTAGCCGCTCAGTCAGCGCTCATAGCCATGTTATATTATAGCAACGTATTATCAACTGCTATGCCTTCTCCATTTCCCAGTTCCTTTGACCAAATTACACATTACTACAATGCCTGCCAGCCTGCTCCTTTCACAGTTCCTACCTCTATCAGGCATTAAGCTTAGACTCTTCGTCACTACTGTGGATAAACCTCACCAAGACTATCTTGATCCAAACGTTGATTCAAGCTTTCAAATCGTCGAGAAGATAGAAACACACTATAACGGCATCGACTCTCGAACAGCCCATCAAAACTTTGCTTCTAGGCTTTCCTCTTTACTTTCTACGTCCTTCTCAAGGCGTCACAAAACCTCGATTCGAATCACAACAAAACAAGTCAAGACCTACTATCTCAATAATAACGAGGAATGGTTCAGAAACGCTGTGCAATTAGAAGACGTCCAGAGATAGATTGAGCGGACAATAAATAAAGATGAAGATATTTACTTTGTGATTGGTTACCGTACGATATTAGACGCTCGTGTCGCAGCTTATATAAGAGGACAGATTGAGTCGAGTAGGAAGTTAGTGGTACCAGTCTCAGCAGCATTAATTGCAGCAGGTGTGGTCTTGCCATCAGAGAACCTAGCTAACCCTGGCTTGGCCGGCAGCGGGGGACAAACAGAAGATCAGCAAAGGCAGTTCGTGGCCCAAGGCGAGCAGGTCATCGCGGTACAATTCCACAAGATCTCTTTTAAATGGTTCTCAAGCAACTCTGCCAACAAGGCAAGGCTGGCCAGAAAGACTCAATAAGAGAGGTACGACCGGCCTCGTTATCTCCATGCGGATGGGGAAGATAGAGGCGAGGTCGATCTAAAGGACGATTTAGCAATAGAAGGCGGTCGTAAGAAGTACGCAGCAGAATAGGGGGAGGTCTTCTTTTTAGCTCTAAATCTTAATAAGGGAGAATAACTATATATGCCAGGAATACGTGGGTATATTATTCTCACTAGCTGTTTCGCAAAAAACTTTGCGGCTAGCAAAATCAAGCTAGTTGTTCACAAATACGTTGCATCCCAGGTCAAGAGCTTCATTCCCTATGCGTCCGAACAAGATATGCCTCATAGATAACAGACATCAGAGGCTGTATACGGCGCCGCTAACAGTGCAGCCCCAGCTGCGCCACCACCGTCGCCAGCTGAAGTTCGATTGTCTTCTGCAACATATGGTCAGTAGCAGACCTCAAAACAGTTTAAGCAAAGACTATAACATTGCTATTGACAACTACTAGGGCAGATCGTGAACGACAACACAGACTTAGACACCCTATTGCTCGAAAATTTCGATGGCCACCAGACGACGACCAAAACGCGCGAGCGGGACCTCTATTTTTTACCCGTTCTAAAGTCCGGCGAATATCTCATCCCGGACCCTTGCCTTAAGCTAGCTATTTTCGGTTCTAAAGTAAGCTCCTTACTCTCCCCCCC
>AYLM01000463.1:0-72825 GCA_001625345.1 Cairneyella variabilis | reverse complement strand
GTGTGCGGGGATGCGCAGGGGGGTGTGCAAAGAGTGGACAAGGGCACTGCATTCATCATATGCACTGCAATGACTGCATTGGCCGTGCCGTTGAGTGTACGGTCTTGAACATGCTCAGGTAGCCACCTCTTATCAAGTGATCGGCCAGCTGCATACTACGACGCAGAACAAACTCAGACAGTCAGCCACAAAGAAGCTCGCTATGCACATGCCCATCCAAGTACACATCAACGATATCCAGCATGCATTCTCTTCCCAGAGAGCCACTGACGGGTACACATGAACGCACACACAAGGCGGTCAGAAGCTCATTTTTGTACTTTCTCGGCCTTGACCAAGTCGCCTCCATACGTACTTCCTAGAGCTCGTCTCGCGCTCTGCTGCTCTCCCACTCCCTTCATCGCTCGTGTCCTTCGATGATGGACAAATTTGGATAAATTGTCTCTCCAATCACTCTCCCTCTCCTTGATCGTGTCTTGCTGTAGCCATGGAAAACGTGTGCATTCCGCTCCAGCTCGACGCGTATTGCATGACTGAGAGCTCATGCGATGGCCCCGCGAAGATAGCCCCCATCACGCAGCCAAACTACACGTCCCTGCGGCTCGACAGTAACTACATCCAGGTACGTCGGAAGACGTGAGAGAATCGAGTCCGGCACTGCTAACGAGTCCTTCGTCCACGACAGCATGATCTCCTCAACCATATCGACTTCCACAGATGCGAGCCCGCCTCCCTCAATCCTCGACTAACGGACTTGGGCGCCCAACCGCCGGCTCTTCGTTTGAACCGCCTTGGTGTGTATCTCCACTGGGCCATTCCTTACCTCTACCGTAATGCTACCACGAGTGCGGATACCGTGAGCTCATCTTCCTCTAATCCAATTCCAAATCCCAACCCAGTTTTCCGACGTGTGCCGAATCGATATCTTCTCATTAGACGAATCAAAGACCATAAGCCCCCCGAGGCCAAAATCGCGCCACTCAAGGCTTGGGTGATCGAGAGCGACCGACTGAGAAACATCAATGACCTGGAAGATACGGTTGACCTTGAAACCGACGTCAGCCCTTTTATGAGCTATGGTGGAGATCCCAACGCCCCTGACCCTTTAAGAAGCCAGACAGAGATATTTATTGGCCGGCGTTTTGACCTCGAGACACAATCGTGGACCGAGGGGGGTCAAGGCACAGGAAATGTGCCGCTGACGGTCTTTAACTCTTCAAATCCGCTGTTCGCAGATTATGTCATCCACAACAGCAATGTCTTCTCAACCATTGATGATTTCCAATACAAGGACCAGAACGGGAATATTGATCGCCTCACCATGGCCTCATGTGATTACACCATTCTCGGCTGGCATACCGAGGACATTGATCCTAACCAGGACCCTTTTGGGAATGGGGGAACCATGGGGGACCTGCAGAACCGACTCTCTGCTCTGCATTGTACGAGCAACGGTATAGATGATCATACTTTGGGGCTCACAGATCCCATGCGAACCTTGGTGTTTGGTTCCATATACAGCGTTCGATGGGATCGCAACCCAGATCCTTCCCTACCGAAGATAATCAACCCGGCCAACGATGCGAGCACCAACTTCACGGCCGCCACCAACATGGAACCTCTATCGCTCGGAACTACTCCTCTAGACGCAATTCTAACGTTTCTGGCCGCTCACAATAGCGATTCCGATACCGTGTCTGGGAAAGTCAGCAGCTCCCTCGCTTCACGCATTCTGTCCCTGAGCGAGCTTCTTTATGCAAGCGAAGACAGCTACGGCGGGCGAGTCAAGGCCCAAGACTTACTCTTGAACGCGAACTACACAACTACCGATGGCGGAAGTTCGTGGCACTACGATGGTAAGACGAGCAGCGGGGGCGGGGCATCAAAAACACCATCCTCAAAGCCGGACCCGGTGTCTGGCAAGTCGGAACTGGACTATCTGGCCGATCTCAATGAGTATCAAAGTCAGCTGGATGCCGCAAATCGGCAGCTTGCCACTATCAAATGGGCACTCTTCGCCCAGTGGTTCAACTTTGTTACCGACCCAGGAAACAATGACCCTACCGTCATGGGCAACTACAGCACAACTGTGCAAGGCCTTGTTAACATCGCGACCGGGCTCAGCGGCAGTAATTTCGACAACAAAGGTGGCCTGATTGGAAGCCTCACAGCGCAAATTGCCAGTATCAAGCCTCCACAGCCACCACCTGATGCGTCGGGAAACATACCACCAACTCCACCGCCCAAGGTCCCGTGCAAGCAGGCAGCTCGGCCGACCTTCTTCACCCGCATGGATCCAACGTTATGCATCGCCGGTATGGATGCCGGCTACCCCTCTAACTATCTCGACAAGGTCATGGTACGTCTTGGATCACAGCTTGCAGTTTCGCAGAACGTCCTCGGTGCAGATTCGTATGCAACCTCCATTTTACCACCAATTCTGCAAGAATCCGGTAAAAGGATACTGTCAGAGGCGTTCTCATATATTGTTCCTGCTTCAGCCTCGTCAACTGCAGCATCCACCACTACAGCGGCTGTGGATCCGATTGGTTTCAAGAATTGGAATGGCCAACAACCGTTCAATCCAATCTTTGTCGAATGGACCGCCCTCTACTTCCACATCCCCTTTACCAAGTATGCTACTTCGCTCCTCAGCAGTCCAGTGGGCAACAATCATTCCCACGTCCGCTACGGCATCCCGGCGCCCGCGTTGTATGATGACCCCAATGCTACCAACGACATGCGCTCAGTATCCGGACGCTGCCTCATTCTTCCACAGCCTAGCTACTCCCTCTCCGCCACGCTTGCTAGTCTCTTCACTGCTACAGCCCCATCGTTACTACCGCTAGGTCTGCAGACGCAAGCCCAACAGCTGGCGCTGCTTAACGACGTCCAATCCATCAAATTCATATCTGCCCCCCTCGACGGATTGACAGACCACCTCCTCACGCGCTATCAAGGCTCTCACGTGAAGCCTAACGTACGACCCCTTGGCGGCTCCAACGTGGTTCCCCTCGATGTGGCCACAAGGACTCATGCCGGATTCTCGACGCAAGTCCTCAAACTCATCGACGCCGAGAGTTCCGCAACACCCTACGGCAACCTCTTTGATTTCTCACAAGCCCCAGCCGCTCCATTCAAGCCCGTCACGCACGGCCAGATGATGCTCACGGGCGTCAACGTCGTCGACAAGTTTGGCCAGGCGGTGTGCGTTCCTCAACCCACGCGAGTGAAGCGCTTAGGCGGCCTCCCCGACGCCGTCCTTCCTTGCTTGGCTGATAATCTGTGCCCGAGTCAAATTACCGTAAATGGTGCGACTGTGATGAACACCGTCGTTAAGAATACGGCCGGTCTCGACGCCAGCGGCTATCCTATGTGCCCTCTCGTACAGCTGACGCCAGCTATCAATCAGGAAGCGAGGATTAATGCCGAGTTTATGGTGCTGGATGGTGGGAATTGGCGCGTGGCTACTGATTGGGACAATCCGATATGGGCTTGGGTAAGTAGAATTCATGAACTACCCCATCTCTTGATCTGACAACTTTTTGGAACTTGAAGCTCACACCTAAATCAGGTCGTTGTGAACTATGCGGATTCAGGCCTACAATTTTTCCTCGATGACGGTACATTTTATGTTGAACTACGGTTTGGAGTAGGTCTTTAATGCTTTTCTTGCTAATCCAATTTCAAGACCTATATGGCTTGCCTCATTCATAACTTGATTACACTTCAATCCGATTCATCTCGAAAGCTTTATTAGCCTTCAATAACTAAATATGCTGTAGGGTCCGTTATCCACTACGACAGGTCCTAAGTGGCTTCCATTTGATCCGCCTCAAAATACGACAGTCCCTCAACAACTTACTGACCTGATTGGGCGACTAACCCAGCCCGGCAATCAGGGTCAAGCGTACCTGATGCATTTCTGGAAAACTATCGAGGTTGCTATTAAGAATATGCCTTTCCCACCCAGCGACTACGCACAGTACGCAAATGCCATAGTTGGCAAACCACTGGCCTTGACAAATACAGGGTGGTCTCTCGAGCTTGCCGTTCCACCACTAAGCCCTACGTATACGCTTGGCCCACCCAACGGAACACCAATGGATAATGTGCTGTTGTACAACTTCCCCTTTAAATTGGGTGATATGGATCGCCCATTCGACGGAGTGGTTGCCTACTGGGACTGTGACAATGTCGCGTCAGGCACCACTCACTGGGACACAATGTTCTCCTATAAGGACCCGAACGATACCTCCACCGACGCCTTCGACGGAGGCGACAAACGCTTCCCGTACATCGACCCCACCAACTTTGACACTCTCACACCCTACTATCTCGACCCACTCGCGGTCCTACCCGCACCAAGCAAAACCTTCACTGCAGCCCACGCGGCCAAAATGAAAATCAAAACCCTCCTCGTCGACCCGTACACTACGCTACACGGCTACTCTCCCATCCTCCCCAACAAATTCATCCAGCTCCCACCGTGGACCATCCAAGCCGCTCTACGAAAGATGGCCGCCTTCTTCATCGTCGGCCCCATGCTCGTGACCAAAAACCCACAGGCTGTGTACGACTCCTCCCCTGCTGCAGCCGTCACGGCCGACTCCTGGATCCCCGATTCAACCACCGCCGTCACTACCACGACGGCTGCACCGCTCAAGCTGCCCATCAAGGGGAAGGGCATGTGGCGCTGGTTGCAGCCGTTCTGGATCCCATCGCCGGTTACGCCGGCGACTAATAGCGGATCTGTTGCACCGGCTGGGACGGTTCAGCCGGTTACAACGCAATGGGAGACTCGCTATAATGCGCTGCAGATAGGCGAGGAGGATGGGAGATTGCGGAGAGATCAGGGGCCGTATACTATGCTTGAGGGCTTCTTGCAGCTGACGCGGCCCATTATCAAGGAAGACGTTGCGATGTGATGGAGTTTGCTTAGTTCTTCGTTGCGATTGGATCACGTCATGGGTATCGGCCTAAGGTAAATGGTTCATTTAGAAAGTGAATTGTTGTCCAGTGGAGGGTTTTAGAAGTTTGAGTATCTAGCACCTAGCACCTAGCTTAGAAAAGAGCTCTAATATCTCAAGCTATGTCTTCTAGGTCATACCTGTCACGGTTAGCTCTTAGCTTACCGTTGCCGCCCCACTTCAATAGGCGAACGCGGAATAGGGGAACATTCTAGACCGCGTAAAGAAAGCGGTCTAGGCTGATATTAGTTATATATTTAATAAAAGGCTCTGCCTTTAAACTTTCCTTTCTTCTTTCCTTAGTTTAGAATCGTTAATAGACCCGATTCTATAAATATTTCTTATAGAGCCTTGATTCTAGAGCCGTGACAAATAAAATAAAGAAAGTAACTTCTCTTACTTCTTCCCTTTTTATAGAATAGCTCTTTATTACTAAAAATCACTTATAACTAAAGATCCCCTATCTGGTTATCGATCGATTATCGCTTGCGATCGCGATTTTATAATTTTCGCTTAATCGCGAGCAATCGCCGATTGATCCGATTAAAAACCACACTGCATTTAGATTGCAACGCCTCGGCAAATTTTGGAGCTACAAGCTTGCGAACAAAGGATACTGATGCCACTTCGAAGCCAATGGCACTCTAGCAAATTAACCTCGGTTCTTCTGTGAGACACACATGGCTCTTCTGACCACCGTTCTGCCTATCAAGACCTCATAATAATTACATGCCCAAATTCCAATTATTTTTGGTGGAATTCCAACCCCTAGCCCGACACCTATCGCGATCTTGTCCGACTGACTGAGATCATCTCATCCTGAGGAGAAACTTGCGTTGCTCGTCTGAGTATTCGAGTTGCCTTGGCCGCCATTGACAGCCCCTGAATTGCCTTCCCCGACGTTGCAGTTGGATGAGCTGCTACTTTCACCTTGAGAGGCAGTTGCACTTGTGCTTGAGCTTTGTTGCATGGACTCGCCGCTTCTTGGGTTGGTGTTGGAGTGGCTGACGCTGGGAAAGTAGGCAACTCGTCAGTGATGATGGAAGTAACAGAGAAAGGTTGGCTGACAAGTGTAACACTTGAGTTTCCAAAAAGAAAGCCTGACTCACTACTAGCACAACTTCCTGAAGACGCCGTCACAATCGTACCTTGGGCCGAAACTGCATTGCAGTAGTCGGTATGTATATGAATGGCAGTCTGATGTCGATGGCATCCACATTGGTACACTCGCGTGTCACGCACGATGAGGTACCGCTTGTAGCTATCTGAAACTTGTCAGACCTGCAGTAGCATGCATTCTCAACAGGAATGCCGCAGCCAAGATTTTCAACGACTCCGTTATGGTCACTTATCTCCAGGTAAAGACAACCTTGAAGGCAAGAATCGAGATTGTCGTATTCTTGGGAACCACCATTCAGAATCGAGATATAGCCTTGCAGAGTCTGTGAGCGAACTTGAGAGTGGAATAATAGCAAGAGAATGAATGTGTAGTGTTGGAGCGGGAAGCGAGAGGGGAGAGAAGATAGTCGCATCTCTGCAGGACTTCGCAATGTATATACCATACGCGAAAGAGGTTCTAGACTGCTGAACTCTGGGGAAAAAGCTTGGCACATTTATCCTCCTTCAGCAGCGCCGCAGCTGAAATCAATATTGCTTGTGGCTTTCCTACTAAATTAGACGGAGACATTGAGTTTATCCGCTGCCAAAGAAACGCGCTGGCGGATGAACATTTAGAGCGCAAGTAAAGCTTACAGTTGGTTACAAATATGCAGCCACTCGTTTGGCGCGGCGGCTGAACCGACCATTTTGCTCTTCTCGGTCAAGTATTGCAGATTGATACCTGAGGAAGCACATACCTAATTAGGCAAGAAACTTCTCAGCACGGAGTAATGCAATGGAAAGAGAAGCTAGTAATGTCTTGAGAGATATGTTTCTACAGTGACATGGGACTGTGAAGCATCGTGAGAACGTGGTAACGTGGCAATGTTTAATCCAACAGTCACCCCTTGATAGGTGTTGCTATTTCCAAAATGTCGAGAGGGGCGTGGTTGAAGAGCATTAAATTTATATACGTCCATCAGTACCAAATGATAGAACTTATTTTGAGATTTCTCTTATCATCTCGAATATACGGCAGATTTAATTGCTTTTGCAAATCCTCTCGGACTCTCTTCACTTCAGAATAAGTATAGAACCCACCTCTGAAGCTGGTAAATCGGTAAGGAATCCTGACATGGCGTTCTAAACAGCAAATGCTTTGGAGCGAGCCGGACATTCAGTTTCACCTTTCTCAACACACGAACTACTCGGTCTCCTCTAAGCTCAATTCTCCTTGGTCTCGGAGGTGATTCAAAAGTTGGGCATCTTAGCCTGGCAATATAAAATAGATGGGGCAAATAAAAATGAGGACAGAGATTTCATTGACAGCGGATATCATTCTAATTCAAGACTCAGTTGAGCAATATATACAGCTTTACTAGCACGCAAGGGTTAGAAGGAGGATGTTGCGAGCTCCTGAAGCTACGAGAGTGAGATTCTTGGGCCGGTGAGACCCGCGTCGCCGCGAAATATCTTCTCTTGCGTCCCGCCAATTCCTCCCACTATGTAAACTAGCTCAATCGCCGCGATATGGTGGCTTTTTCATACACTTCCTCCATGACTAAGGATCGTGGATTGCAGCAACTGGAGATATTTTGCCATGGCTGAAAAGTCAAGCGAGGTAGTCTTTCATATCTAGGTCGAGAGCAGTATCGACCAAGCCTAACTTCTATTTCGCAAATTCGCCCTAGGCGCGCAAAGGATAAGGGCGTCAAGATTGTTAAGATGGTGCTTAGTCAGCGAGTGGATATTATCACTTAAGGGCACAGTGGAAAACTCTGTTCTGAATCATTATAGAACATTGTCTCATCACCAATTGACTCATTCTACCGCCAATTCATCCATTTCTGCATGCCGTTTAATCTTACCGCTACCCATAATCTTAACAAAGGAGTCCTGTTTTCTCAGAACGTATCCACATATAAATCCTATGCATGTCCACACTACCACAGCAAACGACGTTACCTCATTTTGCCGCGAGCTTATACTACCAATCGAGTAATGAGCAGCAAATCCGAGAGTGACGCTAGAGCAAAAAATGACTGTAATTACTTAAATTAGATTTCTTATTCCAGAAAGAAGTTATGAATTCTACAATGGATAACTAGTCAGAAGCTAACCTCATACAGCTGAAATTTGAGGAGATTATATGGAGCGGATTGTGCACGAGGAGTGTTCAACCCTGTAGGTCTTCTGCTGCTGCTTTCAACGTTGAGGAAACACCAACCAAATTATCCAGATCTTGAAAGCATTTATACCAAACATTTGGTTGGTACTTGCGGGAGTGGTCATACTGTTCAAGAGCCTTTTTCAAAAGCTATAAAAACAAGATTGGAGCTACGTATAACGTTGTTGTTCGAGAAACTGATCAAGACGACGCCACGAGGTTTGGACTGGAGGAAGAAGAGTGAAGGTCATGAATGAGAAGCTTGCTATTTATCTGTACTATCTAGAAGCGGTTCCTTATTCGTTGGTAAAGGAAGTCTGGGACGTTGGGGGATCTAGCTGTGATGCTGTAAGCCTTCGATAGCCATGACTTATTGAGCACAAGGTTATCACTTGTGTCTCAAGTTATGAGGGTAACTTTCTGTATGGCACTGTTGAAGAACGACTGCTTCTTCTTTTCCATCTCCTTATTCTCGATGGGAAACTTCAAGCATCAGGAATTTTGTGTGTTTATATGTGCCAAATCTCGTGACATCCAACGTTGGAAAGTTTAAGTCATTCACTACTACACTCCTCTCCACTCCAAAGGGAAGCTTGATACTTGGTGTCGAAGACAACTTCTCCAATTCCGAGTTATCAAGCCTATGTTCACCAAGGCTTGCTCAACCCAACACCCAGCCCTATGCAGATGAAAAAAAATCTAAAACGCCAATCGCTATGCTTCAATCCTTCAATCTTCTCCCAAAACAAAGAAAATAGAGTAGAGGAGGGCGTAAAGCCCCTTAGAAGATCTCCTCCACAATAGTATCCTCTCTCATCACTAAGTTGCGGACCATAGCATGCGTATACGGATCCTCATCCTCATCATCCTCATCATCCTCCTCCACGCCATCTCTAGCAACCAGTCCAAAGTTCTCAGCCTGTTCCTCCCACAATGTCCCATTTCTAGGCTCCATCCACACACTTCTTTGGCCAATCTCCGCGCCGCCAGGAACCATAATCTCTCTTCCGGTGCTTGTTCTGTAACCCTTAATTTGAGTTGATTGGATATCGCGCTTGCGCTTCTGGTATTCTTCTTCACTGTCGTAACCGTCATCTGTCCCATCGTCCGCAACATCGGTGGCGTACGCAATGGTATTGGCATTAGGTCCGACTTGCTGCACGGAGGCCTCGGTGCTACAGGATGGGTTGGGTTGGCAGATTGCGATGCCGGCGGTGGCGGCGAAGCCGATGGTAAAATCGCAAGCGTTGCTCTTGCAGGTGTTTTTGTAGAAGGCGTTGAGCATGCCGCCTTGCTTCGAATTCTGCGGCTGCGGCACGCATCGATTTCCTCGTTGCCCTGGAGCATCTGTGCTTGCAAACGGATACTCATCGCACTGGTAGTTGGACAACGGGTACCCTTTCCGGGTAGAGCAGCGGTTTCCGCCGGAGGCGATACAGCCTGCGTCTTTGCGGCGTTCGCGCTTCAAGGCGTAGGAGGGTTTGTCGAATGAGAGAGCGGTTCCGACACCTAAGCAGTTGGCACCTGAGAAGTGATATTAGCATGCAGATCTGATGTTGTGAAATGGGATTTTGGGGGGCGGGGGGCTTACCGTAGCACATGCTCTTGCAGATTTCTGGCAAGTCAGAGCAGGTGAATGTCAAGACGGCTCGTTTTGAGAGGTCGGATGCACTGGCCAGGCCAGCAAGGGCGACGATAGCAAGTTGATACTTCATGATGATTATATGAGTGTTATTTGGAGGGATAAGTTGCCTGGAGAACGGAGTGATGAAGTTATAGATGAGATGAGTTTGCTGTGGGATCCGGTGACTAGATAAAGAAGGTGATGATGATGAGAATAATGCTCTCCAACAAGCTTAACAGCTTCATATATACTAGCTCTCGAGAGGTTCGTGAACATCAAGAGTCCGTAGAGAGTCTATTCTTGAAGCTTACAACCTCGTGCATCATCCACCAGGAATGTGGAGTCCCTATCTGAAGAAATCCGCAAAGGAGTTCCTACATACGGAACAGGAGAATGGGATCCCATCCGCCTGAGCTTTCTAGCATTCTCGCTGCTAGGTGAGCGGGTCGCTAAGGACAGTGTCCCATGTTCACCCAGCCTTGAGGCTCTTGCTCTCGGATGAGATTAGGGATCTAGTGTCACTTGATCCCAATGGAGACTTTCTTTGGCGAAGAGCTGCGGATCCTGACATTCGATCTCGTGCACGGTTGTAATACTGCGGCGGGACGCTGAGATACTTGCTGAACACCATTGACATGCGAGGACCTTTACAATGCAAGGAAATAGTGAAGTGCGCAGGCACAGGAACGAGCCTGGCTTTCGGTAATAGACGCTTCGAAATCAAAAGTTTCTACAAGTTCAAACGTATATTGGTAGAAGTTGGAAATAGCATTCAGAATGGTCAGCGATACAATCCGTCCTTTCCCTCGCGGCTACCGCCTTCCTCTTTGGGAGCCACGGCAGAGGCACAGTCTTCTAAATCGGCAAATGCGGAATCTGCAAATGATCCGGCAGAATCCAAACGTGGCGTATTTCCGGAAATAAATTGTTCCTTATGCAACAACGCCGCAACCTTTTTTTTGTCGGCCGCTTTTCGGGATCGCAGGGCAGCCATTCATGACTTGCAGCTGTACCGTTACCCAAGCAAGCTTGTTCCTGGCGATTAGAGGGATGATACCTTGTCTACCGGTTATTATTGTTCTGAATGGATAAAGTAGTCGAGGCGTATCGTATATTGGGCATGGATGAAATGTGAGGCAGTGCGTCTGTTTTTAGCGTCACACTGCCTTGTGTCCCCTGTAATAGTGGGGAAAGAGGGCGCGGCGCTGGACTCTTTAAATATCTCGAATGCGATGAAGATTTGTATAATTCAGGATTTCAGGATACATTCCTTCGCCTTAGAATCCACCAGTCCGAATTCTCTTATTTCTCAAGGTCTTCCCATTTGCCCATTGGGGAAGGCTCTTTCGCTCTCCAAGTTTTACAGCGGGCTTTTTCTGTCTCCTTTCCCCCTGGTCCATGATCTGCAAATAGCCGAGATCACGTGACATCCCAGCTCACTGCCACTCAACTACTTCCCGACCTTCAAATACATACACTGCAACACGACCGCAAGATCCATCTCTCAATTCTTCATTTTACAGAGTGAACGCTCTTTGTCGCTTAGGGCGTGTTTTGTTTCCCCGTTTCTTCAGTCCCTTTTCTCAGAACATCACCTTCAGTCTTCAGCATCTGACCTTAGACCTTGATACTCGTTTGCTCTATCATCTTTGACGTCCTCAAGCAAACCCATCGAGAAAGTGAGAAATAGCAAGATGTCGCAGCTTGATCTCAGTCTTCCTGCTACGGCCTTAATTGGTCAATATCAAAATGAGTCTATGGACCACTACCCTGTAGCACTCTACTCACTGGTCGAGATGTCCAGCGACGAACTCCAAGAGTTACATCAAGTCTGCGAGTCCAATTGCGAGTCCACTGCCCCTGGCGAGAACGTTGCTCTAGCTCCCCAAGCCATATTTGCTGGACAACCTCTGAGGGCAGTCTTCGACTATCACCTGCAGCTCGGCCCCCAACGCACAGTCAATCCACTATATTTTATCGTGGCTGTCGATCAGGATTGGAAAACTAACGGAGTGTTACTTGTGACCCTGGACGCTGATTCCGAAGGCAAAGTCGCTTTCTTCCGTACCAAGGCCAAGAATTCCGGTATCATTTATGTCAATCTCAACGTTGGAAACTCCGACTGGATGGAAGAGAAGGAGTCGTACAAGATCAAACGTGGAGAGGGCGGTGATGATGATGATGACGACGACGACCAAGATAAGAAGGACGACACAGAGAATGGAAGTCCTCCAGATGACCCTGGCTCACCAACATCGGGTCCTACACCCCAGAAATATCCAGCACCGCCGAATAATGGAAAATATATCGGAGTATACATTATCTCCAGCCTCAAACCCACTGAAATCATCCAGATTCTTGAGCCTTACAGTGAGCTCAAAAAGCCGGCCAACTACTGGTGTCGACTCCAAGCCATCATTCCAAGTTCGTCCCGTGATCCCACCTCCGAAGCCTTCGCCCTTCATCCTCATCGCTGTGCGAGTAATCGCTTCCTCGACGAACGTCTCTTTCTTGTGGTTGATGGCACTACCCCATTGCAAGATGGCGTTGTTCTTGCCAGCACTGGCACTGGTCGCCTCGAAAATGGCGCTCAGCTTCCCTCAGGCGCCACACAACGCATTCACTTCTCCGGCAAAGGCGCCGTACTAGATGCGTACAGCAATCTTCTCTCCGGAAAGCGGGTATGGGCAGCCTCACAACCAACTTTCGGAGTGTTCCGCTTCGATAGCGGGAAGAAGAAACAATACCAGGTCACTGAGTTGCTGGATCCTGAGTGGGAGAAACGGCAGGTGATGGATGAACGTGTGATCTTCCCCACTGGCCAGAATTGGCCCGAGTGGAACGAGATGATGACAATTCCAAAGTGGTCATTGGAGAAGGCTTTGGGCAAGTGGGCACTTTGGTGCTGGGTTGAGAGGTTCAGACCTGCGTTTGAAAGGAAGTACTTCATCGGTGTCGATGATGAAAATATGGAGAAGGGAGTGTTGCTGGTAAAGGTGAATTGGGATGGGGATGTGAGACAGAGTAAGGAGAAGATGATGGAGCTCGATTTCAACAATAGCTACGAAGTCTGGCGCGTGCCCATTAAGGAGGCTTACCAGACTTTGAAGGACGTGTTGGAGGAGAAGCGCGACTGGGAAGGCAAAAAGCCAGAATAGGATGTGATGAATGGAAAGAGGTGACGGGAAAGCGAATAGCCAGAACATCCCAGCAGCTAGATTGCACCAAACCAAGAAACAAGATATCTCAAGTCCACAAGTCCACAACTCCTATAGAAATCACCAACACGGGTTTCTCCTCAAAAGCATTGTTGCACTCGCCAGTTCCAAACTCAAGATTTCTCATTGTCCAGTTGAATCCAAATCCAAAGGAGAGGCGTCACATTCTCGTTACATCAGCCTATGCTCCTGACTCGAACCTCTGGCCTCTGGGCCCTCGCTTAAATTGTTCTTTCCCCTTTGAATGTATATGAATGCTTCTGCACCTTGGCAACAATCCCTTTGTCATCAAGTTGGCCCCTCAAGTCAAATTTTTTATGTCTCAGGGTGAAAAGATAGAGTGGGAGCTGAAGTGCGTTTATATATTGATTGTAGGCTCTGCATTCATAGCACTGCTTGCATTCTGAAGATGCAGCCCAGTATTTACCCCTCCTTTGGAAGCCCCACCTCCCGCTGCCAACACTCTCTATAAAAAGCCCTATCTCGTTCGCGGCGGAGACCTTTCCTCACCACCAACAACACTTCTACCCTTTGGTTGTTTAATGGAGTTTCCAGGATGAAGAAAGGAAAATCTCTACAAATTGGCAGGGACGTAACGCGTTCTTTTAAGTGGCGCTACTTGCTGCCAGCCATCAATCCAACAGAAATGTTATATACATATGCTCATCACATAGCGTTCACTTTCGCGACGACTGTCTGATTCTCGACCGAACCCACGACGACGATACGAAGGGAAAACTAGCATATATAACTAGGCATGGACTCCGCATTTCAAGCACGCTGAACGAGAGAGCTGGGAGTGCTCAAGAAAGATCCAGAACCAGGGAGCCCATTTGCCTGCTAGCCACAACTTCCACGTCGGACTGTGAATGACCGATTTGGCTGGCGATGAAGAAGGGAACAGGGGAAGGGCGTGCGTGAGGGTTTATATGTTGCCCCGATCTGGAGGGGTGAGTGGAAGCACTTGTTAGCAGTGAATAAGATAAAGAGCGATAAAGGTAGAGAGATCAATTCACTCCTCACCCCTGACCACTGGCATCATTTTCAACAATTTCTAAGGGCCTCCAGGACGCTCGGACCACCCTTCCGTCTGCAAGCAATTGACAACAACAATCAACAATCCGATTTGGAGACAGCGCAAATGGTTGAGGATACTTCATGCTTTGGATTAACCTGGATCCTTGGCTAGGATGTGTGGATAGGATTGTAGGAGGAAAGGAAGCTCTGATATCCTCAGTAACACTGCCATCCTTGGGATCTTGACAGCATACACTTCCTCGATAGCACCGCATTCCTCGATAACGCTGGCAATTTCGACAAACAAAGAAGATTTGACAATAGCTGAATAGAAAAAAAGTTGGATTCTGTAATTGAGCGGAGGGGACAAAGGAAGGTTGAACAGTAAGAGTGGAGGGGAGTTGTCGGAGAGACCTGAGATGGAGTGAAGAGGTTTTCTTGGCCACAGCTATGATGGACACAAGCATCTGCTGCAGAGGGTTGAAAGGAAAGGGAGAATTGTGCGATCAGTAGGGGGTTGATATATTGTTCCAGGAGGCGATTTGAGAGGCAGCGCTTGCTGATGAAGGCGCAAGAGTTGTAGAAGAGAACTCATTGATAAAGAACAGTCAACCCTTCAAAGTGAACAGCGCACCTCCACAAACTAGAGCCAACAAGAAAACACCTTTGACGGGTCACAGCCATCTCTCTATTTCTCTATCCACTCATGCGGTCGTTACATATACAAACTTGCCACAGCTGTGATGTCCCTCTTGATCATCTCTTGACAAGTTTGCATCTTTGTAAATAGCTCGGGATCTCCAATGATCCTTGCTGCATTCTTGACTTCTCTGCAAGTCTCATCGAGCCTCGTAATGACCCTTACAATCGTTCCTTCAAGTACATCCGTGAGATCAGTGATGTTCTTGAAACTCATCCCACGAGCCCATTCATACACAACTTCCATGAGTCCAAATCTGGGTCTGGAAACAAAGTCGTTGGAGTCGTCAGATGACAGGATGACTTGATGGTATGTTTGTCGCTCGTTGACCTTCTCGGAAATCTCAATGATCGTCTTCATCCCCCTCTCAAGATTCGTGGTGAGGTTGGGAACCATATCAGTCTTCTCTTGGAAGACGAAGGCAGAGAGGAGCGCAACGATTTCGGCAGGTTCATACGCAGCAAGGACATTGTCGAGGACAAGTTCTGTGAGAACAAGCTCGTCTGCTGAGTGAATTTCGCAGGCTACTTTGCCCTTGAGTTGTACTCGACAGGCATCGTCGATGAAGTCGAGATCTTTCAACACCTGTAATCGCTGTTCGTAGTCTGGGAGAAGCTGGAGGTTTTGGTCGGACATGAGTTGACGGAGTTGATGGATGTTTTCTTGGATCAGCCATTGATCATGGCACATGGCGAACTTGGTAGAGTCAGTAAGGAAACAGTGTAATGACCATGAAACTTACATGCTTGACGAACTGGGGACACAATAGACACCGAGCCTGTTGTGAAATCTTCAATTCCTCATTCCGACTCGTGATGATCTCTCGTGTCTTCAAATTCTTGATCCGTGAGAGATCAACCTCATTCCATTGATCCAGATCCCAGGCTTTGTTGTCGGTCTGGAAGACCAGCTCCTTCGCCCTTTGTCGATCTTCGCCGGCATTGAAGATCTCTGGTACCACGCCTCTGACCACTGTGTCAGTGACACATTCTACATCACTGAGCGGGACCTGGTAGGTCTTCCACTCAATATGTCTCTTCAACTTCAACTGAAACGTAAGCAATTTCCTGAACTTCGGTAGGAAGGGGAGCAAGTCGGTGGAGTCTCTTTGGTCTCTGTTGGTTTTAATTTCCAGGATATGCAAAAGCGGATCAGGATCAGTCGAAGCTCCTTCTTTAAGAATGAACCCAGAAGTCCGGATGCCCTCTCTTTGATACACGAGCAAACGTCCTTTTCCAAACAGCTTGCGTCCAACAGGAGTTGCAAGGAGCCCGCGATACAATTCCGTAGTAAGGATTTTGTAGTTTTGAGATGCTTGATGGCAAGCATCAAGATCAACATCGCAAATGTCGCAGGACTCTCGCTTGACTTTTGCCAAATCTGCTTCGGAAAGTTTGACAGCCCTTTCGTGCTCTGGTAGTAATTGTTGTGTAGCATGCTCACTGAAGCTTCGCTTGATCATCTCTTCGATCTTTAGAGCTTCGACTCTGAGAAGGTTGAGAATCATGTTGTACGTCAACCTGAACTGCGAACGAAGCTTGGAAGGATCTCCAAGGATCATTTGGCGTAGCTCACTAACTGGTGGAGCTTCTCCTCCGCCAGGTGCAACGATGATGACGGATCCAACTGTGTCCAAGCCTCGACGACCAGCTCTACCAGCCATTTGAGTGTATTCTCCTGGCAGAAGATTCCGGAAAGCATGACCGTCGTGCTTCCGGTATCCAGAGAAAACAACTGTTCGAGTTGGCAGATTCAATCCCATCGCAAATGTCTCCGTTGCGAAGAGGACCTTGACCAATGTCTGCGCAAACAGCATCTCGACAACTTCCTTTACAATAGGCAGTAAGCCACCGTGATGAACAGCAATTCCTCGACCAAGCAGGTCCCGAAGCCGGACAATTTGAGGAAGAACCCTATCCTCTGGCTTGAGTCTAGCGATCGACTTCTCAATGATCATGTGGATAGCACTCTTCTCGGTTGCGGTGCAGAAGTCCTGGTTGCTGAGAGCATCCGCGTTTTCTTCACATCGCTTCTTAGAGAATACGAAGATACAAGCAGGAAGCAGGGTCTCCTTCTTGAGGTACTGGACAAGATGGACCCAGAGAGTCTTATCTTGTGCAGTTGAAGTTCGACCACCTGGTCGTGCCCCAGCCCTACCCATATGACCTGGCATATGACTAGCGCGAGGTGGACCTCCTCCCCCACCACGTCCCCGTTGTTGTCCGCCGCCACGTTGCTGGCCGCCTCCACGCTGTTGACCTCCACCTCTTTGGTTTCCACCGCGGGCGTTCTGACCTCTCCCGCCTCGTCCGTTCCCGCCACCACGGGCATTTGCTTCGGGTGCTGGTAATGCCTTCTCCTTCTCTTTGCCCCGACCAGACAGAACATCATTCGCATCTTTCCACCCTTTTTCAATGAATCTTTTCTCAGAATCCACAATCTTGTGAATGCCTTTGTCGGCCCAAAGATAATGCTCAAGTGGAACTGGACGCTTCGGGGTCGAGATGACATAGATGTCCTTTCTCTTCGTTCGGCCAACCCAAGACGCAAACTCATAAGTATTTGGAACAGTGGCAGATAGTAGAATCAAGGTGACATGCTCTGGTAACATGATAATTACCTCTTCCCACACCACACCACGCTCCAAATCATTGACATAGTGAACTTCATCAAAGATAACGAATTCCACGTCTCGAATAAGGTCAGCTCCCCTGTAGAGCATACTTCGCAAGATCTCGGTAGTCATAATGAGACAACTTGCTTCTGGGGCAATTTGCACATCACCAGTGAGAATTCCGACTTCATCGAATACCTGTCGAAAGTCTCTAAACTTCTGATTGCTCAAAGCCTTAATAGGAGAAGTGTAGATAGCCTTTGTCATATGCTTAGCTGCTAAAGCAATAGCATACTCTGCAACCACAGTTTTTCCGGCTGAGGTATGTGCTGCCACGAAGACCGAGTCACCATTCTCAAGATGGTACACAGCCTCCTTTTGGAAGGTGTCCAGCTCGAACGGCCATTCTCTGGCCATATCCGGAACCAGTTCTCTGAAATTGGTGATCTCCCTTTTGACGTCCACCATATGCGCCCATTCTCTGGCTCCTCTCTTAGCACTAGAAGCAGCCAGAGCACCGTGTGGTTCAAGGGCTGGAAATTCAACAGGTAATAGCGAGTCGATATCATCCTCACTCTCTGACGTATCCTCAGAGTCGCCAGATTCATTGACACCATTTTCCTTTGTCCCATCTTGTGCCAACCCATCGTCTGGGTCTTCGTCTAGCACATTCTCCACTTCCTCGGCTTCCTTCAGCTCAGCTTCGTCCTTCTTCTTTTTCGCAAAATCTAGACCCCTCTCGAAGCCCGGCGCGATCTCAAGCAAGCCACCCTCTCCACTAAAGTTTATGACCCTTTCTAACTTCGACTTCCCATCATTAACCACAGCATCTGTTCTCAGAACCTGATCCTCTAACGCAGCCGCAGCTTCCACACCTTCCAGTCCACCAGGCGCAAAAGGGAAGAAGCCTGCAGCTCCACGTACGAAGTCTGCTCTATTCGCGGGCTTGCGCAAGAAAGACGTGCTATTCTTAGCGGTCGCGCTGTTCGCTGGAACCGTCACCTCCTTGTAACCCGTAACTTTGCCCTCGAGGCCTTCGCGGATGAAGCGTGTTATCGTGCGGGTCTGCGTTGGGGCGATTTTGAAAAGGGTTGTGTAGTCGGTGGGAGCTTCCCAGCGTCTAGCAATGATGAGTTAGCCCTTGTAGAATAGAATGATGGTTAGGCTACGTACTGCTGCAGCTTGTTGAGCCATTCTGTAGAGAAAGAAGTCGAGGGAGTTAAATATTTCTCTTCTAGAGAACGTTTGAGGGCGTCTTCGTCTTTCTTCATGCGCTTGCGAGGGCGTTGAGAGTCGAGAATGTGGTCGATCCAGTCGTCTGCTGTGTCATCTGCGGTGCTGGATAGATGGACTTTCTCCAGGGCTTCCACGAGACTGTCGGCCATTGTTGCGCCTCACTTGTAAAGGCTGAGGTTGGAGATGTTTGTTCCTGTGGAGGGGCTTGGAGATATTCCAAGCGTCATGAAAATAGGCGAGCAAACAGCTTGACAACCATCTCAGTTAGAAAATGTTCACCGCCTGACATTATTTTCGCCTTGATATTTATTGTCTCCAAATATTCATTATTGCTTGAGCTTTGGACCTTCTTTTGTGCTGAAAATTGTACAGCAACACGAGTTTTCGTAGATTCGTTTGAAAGCTTTACTATGAACTTACCCCGCCATTGCTCACCGGAAACATTGCTGCAGACACAAAGCCTTGTTCAATACAATTGAATTATTCCATACTCGAGGGTCATAGCTCGTTTAACATTCATATCCTCATTACGCCTTCAAATGCAAACACAGACAGTCAAACAAGAACGCCATACACCCTCCTACCAGCCCTTTACCACATATCACCCATGTCAATGTCTGCCATAGCTTCCTCGTCATCATCAAAGTTGTTTTCAGGAATCGACGTCTTGCTTGCCGCAGCTTTAGGTTGGGTGTTTCCAGATGCAGCTTGAAGCGCTTCCTCCTCAGCCAACAGAGCATCGAGATCATCGAATGGGTCCTCTTCAGCAGCGGTCTTTTTAGGTCGAGCATTTCTAGATGCAGCCTCAAGTGCTTCTTCCTCCGCCAGCAGGGCATCAAGATCATCGAATGGATCCTCTTCAATGACAGCCTTCGTAGTTCCAGGGCCAAAAAGAGAATCTGTCTGAGAGACTTGGGCTTCAGCAGGCCGCTGGCCTGCAGGTCTTGGTGTAGCATCATACAACTCATCCATATCAGCATCAGCATTCGAGTCAGCATTCGGTGCGGGTGTCTTTGGTCTCTCGCTCGCTCTTGACTCGAATATGGGCGCAATTCTTGAGGCTGTTTTCTCACGTTCTCCGTTCTCTCTGGCGGGTAGAGCTGGCTCGTCGAATATCGACTCTTCATGTACTGATGACCGTGGCTTTCCTTCATTGATCCATTCCATTCTCATCATCTGTACCCGCTTCTTATGTCCCATCTTTTCGACCATTGCTAACGCGTCGAGGAATTTGGCTTTCGGGAAAAGGTCGTCGAGCCAGATCTGGTAGAAGGCAAGTAGTTTTGCGGCATCGGAGTACTCATGGCCTTTGCCCTTGAATTTAAGATGGTGCTTTGCCCTGTTTCGTAGTTTCGGAATGCCATTTGCTGACAATAGTCTTGGTTTATTGTCAGCTAGGTGCAGCAACATTGATGGGAGATTTATACCTGTCCTCATCAAGCTTTACTCTTGGTGCTCTTGCTTTCCGAGCGACTTCAATCTCCTCGTCGATACCCAATCCCGCGCCACCTTTGGACTTGTCTGCTGTCTCCTTTGGCTTTGCAGGCTCCTTGGCTCCGGGGACTTTGTAATTGTCGCTGAATGGATCGTCCTCGTCGTCAAAGTCGAAAAGCCCATCATACTCGTCCCCTCCACCAGCTGAGGGCCCGTCAACCATCTTGTTGTCTCGTCCGATTGATTTTGGTGATTTCGAGTAGTTCGATGATGTAGGATATTAGCCCAAGACGGAAGAAGATTTCGATTTGAAAGAAGCACCCAAGTCGTCGTAGATTTGCAGAATTCAAAATGTAATACCCGACGTACTGCACCACAAATCGCGTCCCACTTTGGAGAACGCGACTTCGCTTTGGGCATCTTTCCCCCGCCGTATCGCATCATTAGCGCCAATTCGGCTGAAGCTTCGACGACGAACCAAGAATTGAACGTACGAGCAACTGAACTTCAATTGGGGCAGCAATTGGCCTTTTAAAATGTCGAACGTCGAGCAGCGGCCTTATGTGCCGGCGAAGAAGATTCCCACTGACTTTCCGGTATGTCCCAATTACCGTTTCCACTGGAAAAGCAAAGTTAATCATCCCCTCACAGCTCATCGACAGTGACCCGTAAGCTCCCCAACCTAACCGAGAATAACATGAGGAGGAAAGGATCTGAAGAATGGGACTGACGGGAGGCAGACATGTCAAGAGAGTCCTCGCATACGCACGACCATCCGACTATGCCGTTGGAGCCGCTACTGCAGCTGGAGGCCCAGGCCTGATGCTCTTGTGGGAGAGAATCGCACCTTCATACGTCGGAAAGGGAGGATTTGCACCGATCATGAGACTCTCAGGTGCAATTGGATTGACTGCTGGATTCCTGATGTTTTACCAAAGATCCATTTGTGTGTTCTTCGCTACTCCTGGCCTTCAATTCTTTACTAATTTGTCTATAGTGCGATTCTACGGCTTCACAGAAAACAAGCGCGAGGTCGAGATGGACATGAAGGAGATGGTAGCCAAAGTAAAGAAGGGAGAGCCGCTATATGGCGTCAGCACCACCACACCATATATCCAGGGCGTGGCGAGCAGAAACTCGAGATATGCGGGTGTGTGGCTGCATGTGCTTCCGTGGTTCAACTTTGTGAACCATAATCAGCATGGTGTGGATACGGCGAAGTACTATCAGCAAGCGGAGAGGGAGTTGGAGGCTGAGAGGACGAAGGCCTAAGTAAGAAGATAAGATCGTGTGGAATTCCACGGAGTTTGTACATATTGGAACGGGAATCTGGTTGGTTTGAGCATATGATTACCTTTTTACTGTTCTGGCTGGTGACTCACAATATGAGCTACCTATGACAGAGGAGCTGCGACTCCGGATGTCCTCGACAGAAATTGGGTTGGCAGGACTCATTGGAGATCCTCTTTCTGACAATGTCGGTGTGGTGTATTACGGACGAAACTCAACCTCTCACCCATCCCCACTCTTCTTCCCCTCCACCAACGGCTCAACCTCCAACTTCAACACTCTCTCCTTCTTATTCCTAGGCTCCGGTGCCTTCGCATTCTCCTGTACATAAAACCTCCTTAACATCACAATAGCCTCTTCCCTCAACCATCCACCACTAACCTCATAATCTCCTTCTTTCTTCATCTTCTCCCTCCCTATCTGCTCTATCCGCTGTTCCTCTGTCTCCTTTCCCACACCTCTCCCCTCAACTTCAGGCTCCAGCGCACCATTCGACCGATGAATATCCAGCACACCCCCAGTACCACCAAATTTCTCATTACTCGCTCCATAGAACACTCTCCGGACCCCAAACTGTCTCAATAAACTAGCACACATAATGCACGGCTCGACTGTGACATATAAGTCGCACTCTTTCAAAATTTCTGGACCGTACTTCTTGCCCTCTGGTGAAGACGAGGTCAAGGTATCGTTTATTGCCATGAACTCCGCATGGCGGGTCCCATTGCAGGTCCGGTTCGTAGCGTTCATGCCACGGCCGATGATGAGGCTACTACGCACGAAGACGCAGCCGACGGGCGTTTCATCGGTGCGGAGGGCAAGCTCGGCCTAGGTTGGTTGTGAGTAAGAGTTGTGTGACGTTTGGGTGGAAGGGGGAAGTAAATACCATGGCGAGAGCTTCACGCATGAAGGAGAGATGTTTTTGAGTTTCTTCTTCTGTCATGGTGGCCTTTGATATTGGTGAGGTCTTGGAGAGGGAATTACTGCCATCCATGACTTGAAAGAGAGTATTTCCCTGCGTTTTGGGATCCCTTGGGACTCAGCTCGAGATGAGGTAAATTTTACAGCAGGAGGACATTGAACACTTCATCGTTGGGAGCTGGAGAAAACCATATTGTAACTGGACGAAGAATTCGATAGGACGTGATAGATTTTAATGGAATTTGTGGTTTTATCGTTCAGTTGTTGGACCCTTTCAAAAGTCTCGAAAGGAAAGATGGGAGTCATGAATTGGAGCACGTGATGTTCAGCATTTGGGCTTTGCGTAAAATTCGATTTTAGAAATGTATTAATATATGGTCAAGAAATGGCTACTGTTCACATCTATCTCTTCGATCCCAATTTGTCCTCCATAAGGATAAGGACGTTGAATGTAAAGTTGGTAAAGTGACAAAGCCTGAGATTAGTCAGGTGACTCTATGACTGATGGTCGAAGTCTGCAGGCCGTATAGTCTATAAAATAGTGGCCTCTATAGTCATGTTTTGAAGCTTCTACGTTCGATAGGGACCTAATGATCGAGCTTTCCAGGAAGTATGAAGCACGTGATTTGATGTTTTGGATACTGGATACATTAGGCAGGGTCGAAGTTGCATGAGCAGAGTTTGATAGAGCAAGTATTGATTCGAGAAGACAAACGAGACCTAGTGCCAAATCATATATTCAAGAAAATTCGCTGCGTCATTGTGACTGCAGAAGACTCTCCGAATATGGTGCTTCTTCCTCACCTCTTCAAAACTCGATATCACTTCCTCCGCATTAATCTATTACCTCACAATCCATTGCATTCCGAAGCCTCAATTCATTTCCCCTCCATTTATCAATATCCTAGACGAAGCCCTATATACCTTCCATTCTTCCGGATCTCACCTCGTGCCCTCAAAATAATACGATATCGCATTTACCCCCTCCCCCTGCATCCATACGTATGGAAACGAAACGCCATGATCGAAGAGCGCCGAGCGGGCCTTCTCCCCTGACACAGCGGGTCTTCTAGAACACTTGTCTGTGCTTCGACAATGAAACAGGGGATTGAGGAAAGTTTGGCCGTGCAATGCTTGGTGACATTTTGGATTGCGCAATCCAAGACGAGGCATGAGGTTCACTGTTGGAGGAGAAGAGATGGAGTACGAAATGAATGAGTTTTGACTCGTGATGGTTTACGTGAGGGTGATGGTGAGAATTGGGGTTGAATTTGCAGATGCCTAATTTACGGTCCTAGTAGGTGGTTGGTGGTTGCCTTCGTCTTTGCGGAGGTGAAATTTGACGCTCGCAATTTGGACGCGTTTGGAAGGTGTACCTCCGTGAGTGTAGTTCTTTCCTGAGAATCCGATGATAAAATACCTCATGAAACTCCGCTCAAGTGCAGGCCCACACGAGCAGAGAGCATATTTCCGTCTTACCTTCTCACTGTGGCACAAGAGCGCAGATCGACTTTCTGCAAGTCAGATACACAACCAACCAACACCAACGATTCCATCAGCTCAGCCCAGCGCTTTCACCCACAATGCCGTGAGCCTGCATTCGGCCGCCTTTTTACCTTATCTGATTTGAAGGTAACAACTATTGAAGGATTCAGCACCGCCATAAATAATCACATTACGAAAAGCTCGCATTTCAGCGCTTTCGTGTTGGTGATAGGCTGCAGGAAGGCGACAACCATCGACGGCCGAATTCAGGGGCGAGACGGTCCTCGCTGATATTTCCCGGCCTCGTGGCAAAATACCACGGAAATTTGGCCTGTATTAAATTCGTTTTGGGAAAGTGACACTGAGATAGCGATGATCGAGAATCAATAACAGTAGATAATTTGCGGCTGTCTATGTTGTCTTACTTGTTGCAGTAGTCCGAAATTGATTGAGTCGAGATTGAGTTCCCACATTCCTCTTGAATTTTGTATCTGACATTTTTTGAGACGCTTGCATAGGAAGTTTAAGATGCATGAATAAAAGTTTGTTGGCTGGAGGAGTAATGCAATGGTGTGATGTGTTGAGGATAAGAAGAGGCATGATTGATCCAATGTTTCGAGATCTGATGTGAGGAAAGTGTGTTGTTCAGCAAGGGGTTGATATTTTTGTTTCTGGCCAACGGGGCGATAGGGGCGATGCAGATAGTGCTTGGCTGAGGCGCTGCTGAATATGTATGAGGTAAGGAGAGTGCAGCTCACCAACTCTGCTTTTTCTCAGCAGGAAGATCTCGAGACTCATCGAGAGCGATTCAATTTTCATCAGATTTATGAAGTTGCACTGGATAATTGTGCAACGGGGTACTAAATGAATATCTCCCGTTTTGTACAATCTGCCTAGGGCCTCGTACATCTCCCTGGTCGCCAGGGCTTCGAGACCCCTATTGTCCGTATCACTGATGGGCCAATGTTCTGAGGTTCGTCAGGGAGGAACGAATCAAATGTCTGGACCCAGAGCACGATTCGGCTGTGAAACACCAAAGAATTGCGCTCGTCTTTCGATGTGATTCTTTTGTTCCACGAGTAGGGGATCCGGCTCAGACTTGCGCTCGTTTGACTCGATCTCGTCGTCTTTTTGGAACCTCCGTGTGGGTCTAGTTGCTGCACGGGGGCTGCGGAAGGAGTGTTGCGTTACCAGCCGGGGGCTGGGTCCTATATTTTTAGGCTGTGGGCCAAAGCCAAAAGTGGTTGTGCCCGCAAAGGAAGGGGTAATTTTAGTGCCTAAGGCCTTTAATTAGGCGCATTTCTCTAAGCGAAGGACACTCTGTCCAGTTCATAAAGAGACAGATCGCTCCTCCTTCACTCCAACAATTTCACCACACAAACCACCTCGACACAACACCCCAGCACAACCTACACCTATTATTGGATCGTGCAGCACGACCTTGCTGCCTTCCATAGCTTGAGTCATCAACAGTCCGAAGGCCACAGTGTTCATCTCGCCATGAACCACTGACCATGTACATCTACTGAGGGCATGCGACAATCCCACAGGTTACAGCATCTTCACCAAACACGCATCTTCAATTCTACCGATTGAGATACACACTCCAAGATGTCTACACCGAATCTCAAGTTCGAGCACTCGCCCGCAACCTCTTTGGCCGAGAGCTTCGACTCGACGCCTGGCAGTCAATACCCGCCACTCTTCCAGGACACCATCGATCCCACTCAGGCCATCATGGCTATGACTCCGCAGTCATTTGCGGACGACAGCATGTTCGGTGGCTCACCTATGGCTGAGAGCAACGCTGGTACACCTGCACCTGAGAAGAAGCCGGTTAAGAAGCGGAAGTCATGGGGCCAACAACTCCCAGAGCCCAAGACCAACTTACCACCGAGGTACATACTGGACAAGAAATTCAATATCGTTGACCAATCTGCTAACCCTCTCATTAGGAAGCGTGCGAAGACTGATGACGAGAAAGAGCAACGCCGGGTCGAGCGAGTCCTCCGCAACCGTCGCGCTGCTCAATCCTCAAGAGAGCGCAAGCGCCAAGAAGTCGAGGCGCTCGAGGCTGAGAAGCGTAATATCGAGCGAAAAAACCAAGACCTCCAATTGCAGCTCGCCGATATGCAGGCAAGGAATGCCATGCTCGAACAACAATTGTTGGCGTTAGGTGCTGGCGTTCCCGATGGCATGAGAGTCTTCCGTGGCTCCTCCACCTCGGTCGCTGGCTCTCCCAGTCAACCAGTCTCCGCGCCTTCTCCAGCCACATCAGTCACATTCTCCAAGGAGCTTTTCAGTTCCAACGACGCTGACAACCGACCTATCAGCACCCAATCCATCATCAAGCCTGCTCCATCGGTCCAAACCGTCAACCCCGCATCATTGTCCCCAGAGATGCGACCTGTAGACGACTCCTCCAACGCCAGTTTCTCCGACATGACACAACATCCTGCCGCGATGTTGTGCGACCTGCAGTGTCAGTCGGAGGAACAACGGCCCTGGATGGATTCGGCCTCGGTCAGCAATTCAATGATCTTTCAACTTTTGGTGGCGAATCTCTTAATCAGGACGAGCTTAATGGCCTTTTCGGCGCTCCTGATGCCGATGGTTCAGATATGCGGTTCTTTGAGAACCAAGTCCTCCCTATCATGGACAACTTCGACCTTGAATATGGTAATATACATGGTTACAACGACAGCGTCCCTGACGCTTCCTTGTTCGACGAATTCGTCCACCATGACGACCAGCCTGCGACCGAGATTCAGTCTTCGGATCGGCTTGCTGAGACGACTGCTAGCCAGCAGCCCCAATATGGCGCGTCCTCTTCAGGATGCGACAATGGAGCACTTGCGGTTAGCGTCTGAACAGCAGCTCCACGACTGTTTTTCCTCTGCAGCTGGTCGTCAAGGTTGGGCGGGGTTTCCGAGTAAGGAAGCGCTCATGACGTTACTCTGGGCTCTACGTGTGATAGAGCAGGAGCAGAAGCATGAGTTACCTAAGCTGGACGCAGCTGCGGAGGACAGACAAGTTGATGAGGAGCTGTCAGAACTGTTCGGACCTAGAACTAGTACTACAGCGTGTGATTTTGATTTGTTAGCGAGAGAGTCTCCCTTCATGTGTGGAGTCTTGGCATCACACCCGGCGAGAAAAAAGTCATTGGAGGACTGGCGTCTGGAGTCGGAGGATCATAGTCCGGTGCACTGAACCTTAGCGCTGGGGGAATTGGTTGTTGACCTTGTACACCAGATGTAACTTGTGCCAATACAACAAATTGTTTGGTTTTATATGATGTCCTTACGGATGTGACTTGATCCCTGTGACATACTCTCCGTCCTTTCTATCTCAAAACGAGCCTCCAAGCGGAGCATATCTGCAGTTACTCTGTACTGACTAGAGAACTTGGCTCTCAAAGCAGGCCACCATTCCGACTTTCAGGACAGACATTGATCGCTTCGGCCGTTATTCGCGATCCGCCACCCCACGTGTTCTACCCGCTAAGGTTTATTCCAACATCATCTTCCTTCTCTTCTAGTATCATCGCTCGAATACGAGAGGAGAGTGGATTGTTTCAATCCTTCTGGGTTTGGTTGAGCCTTCGCCTTGTAGGATAAAGCTATACATCTGTCTCTTGTCTCTTTGCTCCAAAGCGCGAAAATGGCTTCAGTGTATACCTTCTTTGCTTGTTGGATTAGTACTTGCATACCTCACCTGGTTTGGCGGTTTGGCTCTCACGTCGTAAGGGCGAGTTGCCGTCCTCAAGCCATCGCGAGCAATACCATCGACCACCTTCCACGTCGACGATAGACATCAACTTGTCTTTTCCTTTCTACTGTATCCTATCCTTCCGCGGAAGTATTTGCCGTCTTTGCTTTCGAATCGGTCTGGAGCCGAGTACATCGCTCATGTGCGTTCCTTGCTGCGTTAATTACATATATTAAGCAAGCATCACAGCTCTCGCTCTCCATCGTCTGATTTGTAAAAGGTACTCCTCACGCGTGGGTTTTTACATTCCGCATGTTCCTGGCCTGTAAGTACCTCAACCAGCATACACGGGCAAGCACCCATGTATTTGACAGGCTGGGCAGGGGAATCTTGGAAATACAGATCCATGCACTGGTAGATGCCAAGGCTCCCCATTGGCTTGGCGCTCTCGCCGGCAGTTTGGAGGGGAAGAGGGGTAAGTAGCCTCAACATCCCGGCCATCGCGGTGCTTGCTGACCTTCTCAAGTCACTGTTTCCGGCACTGTGCCATTATTCAATCACGACACCGAAGACTATTTGAGGGTCTCGACTGCTCCAGTTTGCGTGGACTATAAGGTTGCCACCGACATGAAGATGTCTCACGTTGTCGACTCCGGGACTGCATACACATCCTTGGACATCGACTACACTCTGAAGGTACGCGATGCTCCAGCGAGCTGCTTTCTACCCTCTGACAAAATCTAGGTTGAAGCTACCGGTCTTGAGCCATTCACGCAGTACTACTACCAGTTCACCGTCTGCGACTCGTAGAATTCCAACATCATTGGCACCACCAAGACCATCCCAAAGAAAGACAACAAGACAGCTACCATCTCGCTTGCCACTTACTCATGCTCGAACTACAACTTTGGGTTCTTCAACGCTTTCGGCAATCCCGCAAGAAAGAAGTCTGTTGACTATGCTATCCATCTTTGTGATTTCATCTATGAGTTTATGGATGGGGTTGGCTGATTGGAGAATCCCGATTCCGAACGCTGAGTGCCGCACTCTTCAGGATTACCGCAGAAGACACGCAAGTTACCATGCGGATTTGGATTCTATTGCGTATTTCCAGTCTTTTGCGTGGATTCCGGTGTGGGATGATCATGAGGTTGGCGACAATACTTATCATAAGGAAACTCTTTTTGATCTGTTGTTTGGATGAGTACTGATACAGTGCAGGTGATGGAATGGCCGGTCAAAGCAACACCGAGGCCTCATTCATCCAGTATGATATCGAGTTTGGCGGAGAGATGGTTTCGTTCGATCAGAGAAAAATGAACGCTGTCCGTGCCGTAAGTGCTTCACTACCACTCTGTGAAAAGTTCATGTAGCTAAACTTGACGCGGTGCTTCGAGTGGATGCCAATTTGACAAGTCGAAATGGATGACAACCTCCGTATTTGGCGTACATTCTTCATTGGTACCTTGTTCGACCTCATCATGCTCGACACTTATCACTATGACCGATCCATCACTGGTACAACCAGCAATTTGTGTCTCTTCATCTGTTGAAGCTAACGAACTGACCGATTTGTACTGGAACACTGATTTCATTCATGAGATTTCAAACGATGCGGGCCGCTCGATGGTGGGACTCAGACAGGAGGCTTGGTTCTGCAACCAGTTGACTAAGTATTCTAAGCGTGGTTAGCTCATGTCAAATCCAGCTTTCAGAATGACACTAATCATAACGTAGGAGCTCAATGGCGATTAATTGGAAGCCAAACAGTCTTCTCCCGCCAAAACGAGTCTCTCGCCTATGGAAACGCTAGTTGTTAAATTCACTACTCGTTGATCTATGATTCTCAAAAACCCTAGATCCACTTGACTACGATGCCTGGGACGGCTACCAAGCAAACCGCAACCGCACCTTCCAACACCTCTACGACAACAACATCGGCAACAAGATCGTGCTCTCCGGCAACAGCCATCTGTCCTGGGTCTCCGACCTCGTCTGGCTGGACGACAAAGCCCCCGACCCAGCCACCGGCGCCGGTTCCTTAGGCATCGAATTTGCTGGCTGTGCAGTCTCAAGTCCCTGCCCATGCGGACAAAACATCACTATGGCTGCCGCAGATGCAGCGTCCGCTTGGCTCGTTGCTGCGAGTGCTGAGCTACAGTGGCAGGACGTGTACTATCGAGGCTATTACGAGTTGACTGTGAATTACGACGCTGTGGATGCCCGGTACTATGGTATCCCGCCTCTTGTTCAAAGAACACTCTATGAAGTCTCACTCGCCAATTTACCGTTAAAGCGAACGCCAATGCCCTCTAGCGTCCCGTCGCTGGTGGAGTCGTTGCCAGCGGAGCGCTGAAGATGTGTAAGACTGTTGTGACGAATATTACGAATAATAATAATAATACCTTGACTGGAGAATATTCTATCCAAAAGGTTGCGATGTTTTGGATTACGGGCAATCATTTAATTCAACTTAATTTTGAACTCTCTATCGCTCTGTTTGGCTTGGAACTGCAGTTTTCTTGCCAATTGAGTGGTTAGGATAATATGTACTTCTTGCACCACTTATCTTGAACAGCTTGTCCATTTGACAACATTTTCAGGGTACCAGGGGAGCAAAATGCATGTTCCTTCTACCCCGCTTCTCCACATCTTACCACTTACCAGGAATCGATGAACCTGGATCATGCAGAATCCCATGACCGTGTGGCGTACTGTACCTCGTTCTTGCATGATATCGGCCTCGCGTATCTCGTGGCGCTGATATGGGACATTATTGGTCGATGGATACATGAAGGGAAGTGAGAAAAGCAGCACCGCCATGTGGCTGACTGCATTATCTCCAGCTACCCATCTATAGGTCGGTATCACTTAGCTCTTCTGGACGTCAACTCAACTCCAACCTCGCGACACCTCACACCTACCTCGCTTAATCATGAGATAAGCAACCTCTCGTTCCTCCTTTGAAGGGACAGCACTTAATGATGCGTTCTATATTCTCCTCAAAATACCAACGGCTCGACACCGTCGACCCTGAGAATGTAGGGCTCGAAGCCTCCGAGCCGTTATCGCTGCGTTCGCGGAAGTATGGTTTTCTTTACTACCTTCTGAAGTCTAGAATTGAATGGATGATGCTGATGATAGAGTGAGAATTAGAACCTCCAAACACCGCCGCGTCCAAACCGCAATCTTCATCCTCGTCCTCCTCATCACTGCCTTCCTAGGCCTTGTCCTCTACCTTTTCCCCCAGTATTCAGAGACAGCGATAGCCGACTCTGAGGAAGAAGCATCAAATTTAAGTTCGAATTCAACATGTGGGGTTAGGAAAGAATGGCGAACATTAAGCGATGTCGAGAAGAAGGGATATGTAGACGCTGTGCTTTGTTTGCTGGAGCAGCCTTCAGTACTTAAACGACCGGGAGCTGCGAGCTCGACTTTATACCACGATTTTCCGTATATACGCGCCCACGCCGGTAAGTCAAACTCATCGCCCCCTCCCTGACCTGCTCTTGCTCTTGACTGTATTCCACATTCTCAATACTGTGCTCAATTGGGAAGGAACAAGGTGGGGTGGGAGCAATGGAAAGAAAGCATGCTGACGAATGAATTTCGCGTGAAGAATACCGCACCCATCGTGCAGCGCCTTTCCTGCCTTGGCACAGATACCTGCTCCATATCTATGAAACCGCGTTGAGAGAGAAGTGCGGGTATAAGGGAGAACTCGTATATTGGGACTGGGCTTTAGACTCCGAAAATCTGGCTCTTTCTCCCGTTTTCAGCTCTGATCTGGTAACAGGATTTGGCACAGATGGGGAGAATAGTGGTGCAATAACCGTCGGTCGTACCGGCCGCTGCGTAACAGATGGCGCATTCTCCCACACAGTCGGCGAGTACTACGACGTGAAACCTTTATCCCATTGCCTATCCCGTGGCTTCTGCGACGATGCAGGGAACCTAGGTGTGATAGATGGGAGTGGTGTGAGTGAAGAGAGGATTGGGGACGTGTTGGGGGAGGGGGATTATGAAGGGTTCGTGAGTGGACTGGAGGAGAAGGTGCATGATGTTATTCTGTTTGGGGTTGGGGGGGACTTTGAGACGTTTACGGCGCCTATAGGTAAATTTTCCTTTCCACATGTGCTTTTCTTTTTATTTGAATTTGAATTCGTTCTTGGTTGAGGCAAAAGATTGATTATGAGAGATGAGCTAATGTATGCCAGACCCATTATTCTACCTGCACCACGTTCAACTTGATCGCCTCTGGTGGATATGGCAGCAGAAAGACCCAGAGACGAGACTCACTGAGTATAGCGGGCATAATCACCAGCACTGGGGAGAGATGGCGAGTTTGGAAGACGAGATCCAGATGTTGGGCTTAGCGCCCAATATCCATGTGAAGGATGTAATGAATGCAGAGGGTGAGTTGCTGTGTTATAGATATTAACGAATTAATGGCAATAAATTAAGTCCCAAGATCTTGTCTCGTCAACGAAAATGGACTCTATACCAAAGAAACAAAAGTACAAAATGGGTCTCTCTCATACCCTTCCTTCAAACCACCCCCTTGATTTTCCCCACCTGACCTAACCGAGAAGCGCAAATCGATCCAACGCCATCTTCTCTCCTTTTGAAGAAGCGAATTTAAATAACTTAAGAAGTCCGATTTTTAAGCAATAACCGTGTTAGTAACCGTAACCACCACCGTCGGCGCAGCCCCTTGATTCGCCGTGACCGTCACGTTAACCGTCACCATGTCCCCGGTAACGCCCCAACACTCACACCCGCTCGGCCACCTCTGGACCCCTGAGCATGCAATCGTATACGTCCTTGCGCTCATGCCCGGCCACCCAGTTGCCGGCAACGTAACTCCACCTGACCCTAAAACAATCTTGGTAGTCGTGGCTGTGACGATGGAAATGACAGGATGCGGAGCATTGTAGACCGTGGCTGTTGCCAGCAGAGAGCCGCAGTCCGAGCGATGAGTGGCGCGGCAGGTAAAATGGAAGACTGAGCCGGTGATGGCGCGCGCGCAGTTGTCGGTGTCGCAGTGCGCTGGGACGGCGGTGCCGAAGAGGATGAAGGGTGTGGTGATTGCTGCTGCGACGTCTTGAGGGGCGCGGGGATGGACGGCGAGGACGGCGGGCAGAGCTATGAAGATTAGTGAGAGGAATTGCATCTTATACAGTACTTTCAACAAACTAAATACTGTGAAAAGAGTTCGGTTGGTAATTCGGTGACAAGAGGCAAAAGTCCAAGCTACGCAAAACTTCTCTTGACGAAGAAAAGACTAGTCTAGAGGTGAGCGAGTTTGAGCGAATTAGTGGCTGTTCTGGCAGCAAAGAAACACCCTCGTGTCTATTCATCACCTTTGAGTGTCCTTCCGAACGGCCAGACATTGCGCGACTTGTGCGTGGCTCTCAAAGGTCGAGAGAAACGAGGCTGAAGCCATCGGAGAGCGCCGATCTTTTCCTCTTTGACAGTTCATACTTGAGCATCAAATCTAGATCTGGCGAGAATACCAGTCCAGAATATGGGAAGTTGAGGCTTGAGATTCTTTTGTGCTGGTAATAAAAGAGGCGAAGCGAGAATGGCCGGATTAGGAAGGCGATCGGGAAAGAAGAGGTCGCGAATCGACTTGAACAGCGAATAAAGGGAAATGAATGCTTTCAGAACCAAATATTGAGCACTAACTTGCGTGCATAAGGAGAATAGATAAATTGGGCATTATGCTCAACAGCTCGAAGTACATGGTACCGGCTGCGGTAGCAGGCGTATGAAGTTTGATAAGTAGAAGCAGAGTAGAAGTAGCACAAAAACACATTTTAGAGATGAGGTATCTTCCAAATCGAACAGGTGCCGCGAAGTGAACGAGAAAGCCTGGGATAGAAGATTCGTGCTTGCTCTACTCAAAATGTCGGTCTCGAATATTCATCTTGACCAAAATGCTCGGAACGCTGAACTCAAGACTGTGCTAAGGGATATGAAGACCAAGATTCTTTATGAATAACCAAAATATCGATGAGAGGAGAAGCGTTTTCTGGGTTTCAGCGCTTATATGGAGCTCGAGGATCACGTGATACAATTATAGACTACTCTCTATCTTCTGATAGCTGCGTCTCAGGCGCAGCCGCACCAGCTCCCAAATCAACCTACTATAAATTAATCCTAGCACCTACGAAGAAGGTTATACGAAGTATACGAAGCATACGAAGACTAGAGACTTAGTTTAATGCTTTTTGCAGGCAGAATCATCGAGCGACGGATTCTCGCCAAGCCTTCCCATTCTAGCTTTATTGCGACCAGGATTTTCCGGATTCCGGAACCGGGTTTGGATGCACATTCCCTGCTCAACGGACCACGGGCTGGCAAGGAACATTTCCAATCAACACCCAGAAAAACCGCCTGACCGTTGATCTTTCGGATGGCCCTTCAGGAACAGCAAAATGGTTTCAGGCACAGGTCACATGACGTAGGAGGATCAGGCGGGGCTGGTAGAGACGATGCCTACTTCGATTGACCTCTCCCACTATTATTTATTTTCTCTCTTCTTTAAACGCGCCAGAATACAGAACCTGCATACAATTTACTTCATCCCGTCGTGTTTGAATGCTGTGCCCACCGTTCCGCCAGTTTATCCGGTCCCACGGACAATCAACCCCTCATTTGGATAAGCAGGCACCGACAACAGCCCCGCAATCACTCAAACAAAATAACTCCATTGGTAGAAACACAGAAGCTTAATGATCGTTCGCACTAAGAAGCTCACCCTGGCTATCATAATGACATGCAACAGACCTTCCTATACAGGAAGGTAGCTCAGATAGGTAGGACTTGAGCAAAAGTTAATGTAACCTTGACTTCGTATAAAGAACAGTATGGCAGCTGCGCCAGGTCCCAGAAGTCCGAAGCCCTCACAGGATCCAGTACTACGCGGATACAGCTCCAAGACTGCACAGAATGCGCTCCTCAACTCTCGCGGCAGCAGTCGCCTGCTTCGCTGCCTGCCTTGCTGCACCAACAGCTGACGACCACCATTTTGAGCTCCATGAGAAACGCGACGGAGCACCTCATCAATGGACGAAACGCTCACGCGCACATGCCGACGAGGTACTGCCCGTCAGGATCGGTCTCGTCCAAAGCAACCTGCACAGGGCTGAGGAGTACATCCTTGATGTTTCGGACCCGAGCTCTCCCAATTTTGGTATGAAGTGCCGGCAAAAACATCTTGTGATATACAATCTAATACCTTTGTGATTTATAGGCAAGCACTGGTCCGCTGAGAAGATCGCCAATACCTTTGCACCAGCGAAGGAAACTGCAGAGGGAGTCGCAGACTGGCTTGTGAGGTCTGGCATTGATGCTGGGAGACAAACATTTTCGACAGGTACGTCTACAGGCAACTACACGGCGAGTGCTAAGTGAGGGCGAGCTTTCTGGACTTTTCATATCGAACTTTGTCCCCTTGAAAAGTTTCAGAACTATGGGGTATTGCAAAAGCGTTTTGAATCATTTCAAGACTCAATATTCCAATATTTTCATGTTTTGCTCTCACCAATATTCCAAGCTTTTTGGGGCGTTTTGCCCAGGTCACCTCTCACACGGGACCGCCCAAGTAAATTAGAATCTAGAATATCAAGTCTGACAAAATAGGCCGCAATTGGATCCAGTTCAACGCAACAGTGGCCGAGACAGAGCAGCTTTTCAACACGGAATATCACTACTACGAACATGACCTTTCAGGAGGCTACCGTATCGCCTGCGATGAGTACCATTTGCCTCAGAGTGTGCGCGAGCACGTCGACTTTGCTGTAGGTTCCCTTCTTTTACCAAACTAGCAATTTGTACGGATAGTGACTTTGACCAACAGATGCCGACGATCCAGCTCGAGGGCATGCGCCCAATCCCCAACCTGCTCCCGAAAATCGCCGCCCCATCGGCCATCACCGGCTTGACAGGACTTGCAAACTGCAATCAGCTGATCACCATCGAATGCCTACGCACAATCTATCAGTTCGGCGTGGGAAACACCAGCGCAGCAGGCAATGAGATGGGTATTGGTGAATGGGCGGATTTCCTCTACTTGCCTGATTTGCCAATTTTCTTCAAGAATTTCACTACGCAGCCTATTCCTGCTGATACTGTGCCTGATTTTATATCGATTGATGGCGGTCAGACGGCTAATTTCACGTATGATAACGAGACGGGGGCGGGCGTGGAATCGGCGCTGGATTTTCAGACTTCATACTCCATTATTTATCCACAGAAGCTGAGACTGTACCAAGGTGAGTCAAGCATCTCAGCTGTAGTAAGGTAATCCGCTGACCAGAGACAGTTGGTGACGGTGTCAATATCGACAGTGTTGGTACCTTCAACATCTTTCTTGACGCGCTGGATGCCTCATACTGCACTTACCTGGGCGGCGACCAGCCCTACGTTGACCCAGCTTATCCAGATCCGAACGAGGGTGGCTACACTGGTCCATTGCAATGTGGCGGCGCTCCTATTTCCCACGTCTTCTCCTTCTCATACAACCAAATCGAAGCCGCTCTCCCCGTATCCTATCAAACACGCCAATGCAACGAATGGATGAAACTCGGTCTCCAAGGCGTCAGCGTCCTCTTCGCTAGCGGCGATTCGGGCGTTGCCAATCGCTACAACGCGGGTTACGAGAACAGCTGCCTCACTTCGCCAGACGTGGGCCCATATGTGGATATCAACGGGACGCGCTTTTCGCCCTCGTTCCCTACGAACTGCCCCTGGATCACTGCTGGTAAGTTTTCTTCCCCTGCTCCCTCCCTTCCACCTCCCCCATCCCGCCAAACAAACAAAACATTAACTAACATGCTGCAATGAAGTGGGCGCAACCGACCTCCTCAACGGCCGCAACGGCACCATCACCGGTGGCGAAATGGCCGTCTCAGAACCAGACCCCACAAACCCAAAGAACGACTACTACTCAGGCGGCGGCTTCTCCAACGTCTTCGCCCTACCCTCCTACCAATCTGCCGCTGTCACCAATTACCTAGAGAAATACCCGCCCCACTACCCTTCCCACATCTACAACAACTCCGGCGCCGCACGCGCATACCCCGATGTCTCAGCCCTGGGCCTTAATCTCGCTACGGTTTATTTGGGTAGTACGTATGGAGTGGGAGGCACGAGTGCGTCGACGCCGATATTCGCGAGTATTGTGACGTTGTTGAACGAAGCGAGGATTGCGGCGGGTAAAGGGCCCATTGGATTCTTGAATCCGACGATGTATGCAAATCCGCAGGCGTTTAATGATATTACGGTGGGGAGCAATCCCGGGTGTGGGACTGAGGGGTTCAAGTGTGCGCCGGGGTGGGATCCAGTGACGGGGTTGGGGTCGCCGAATTATCCTAAGCTCAAGGAAGTGTTTTTGAGCTTGCCATAGTGCGATGGGAGGGGATGTCGTGGGGTTGAGAATGTGTGTTGGGGTTTGGAGTGTGTAAAGGTGCTAGTACTTGGGGTTGGGAAGCGCTCGCTAATGCAGGGTGCAAGTGGCCATAAAGCACTCTGAAATATAGAGCTATATAATTCAAAATATTTGGAGTCGAAATCTGAAGAGACTAGAACATTCGTGAAGAGATGCAAAGGACCTGGTACAAATGCTGAAGGTGTTAGTCCTTTCACCTGGTTGGTCGCAGTACTTCATTGTCACTGATAGCGCTAGCTAGAGTCCCATTTGTAAGATTACTCTTGTTTCTTTAGCATAGAGTCCATTTCCTTTAAAACGTTTTTGGGATAATGATTGCTAGTTGGTAGATTCAAAATATCTGTCCTCTTTTGAATATCCATCTTCACTGAAGTTTTCCGCTATACCTTTAGGCACTCCTTAAGTCTTTCCACATCAATGCATGGCTCAGAAAATGGGTTGAGCACTGCATTTCTTTCGCTTGCTATTCAATCTCAAGAACGACAAAGGGTCTCAGTTGATGGAATCAAGAAATTCCAAGCTCCAAAGACTTCGATGTGCACCAAACCATGGAGAGTAACTTTAGGCTCACAATGTCGTTTCTCTAAAAGCAAGTATGGAAGTTGGGCACCTAAGGACACAGCGTATGTGACAAGAGTGCTAAGTGTTTCTTATGGGACGGCATGGAAAAACAAATAAATTGTGGTGTTAGGTATAGGGAAATGACAAAAAAGGAGGCCTGATGACAGTTCTAAAAATGAAGATAGACATGTTGAGGGAAAACTCTTGGATTTATGTAGAACCACACCTCGCCACAAAGCCACAATGCTTTGAAATGAGTGAAGTTGAGGGCTGTCACAGCTGTAGCCACAATGATTCTCCCGTCAAGGAGTTTCGCTCTAGCTGACGTTCTGCACGACGTGCTGCTGAGGTTGTAGAATTGATAAACGCAAAAAGCTTCTACTTATAAGCATTCGCCAGAAGTGAAACTTTGAATTCGATATGACAGAAGTATTACATTGGAGATAACGCGCAAGTAGATATGAAGCTGGTATGTACCTGCAGCACTTAAGTTCAACGAGACGACCTGCAGAAGCTAGGATATATATCCCTAAGCGGTGATACTCTCCGTGATTCTTCAGCCGCGTGAGTCCAGTATCTCAAAACTATGAAGAGAGGTATCTTTAGCTTGCAGCTCGAATCAAGGGATAAGAATACTGTCCTGATATATTTAAGCCCAGGCGACAAATGTAGCTGAACTCGTAAGCTGAGCCGCAGATTTCCTAGTTCGTCCTTTGTTTAAATAAATGTTACTCGCGACGGATATTCTGAGCTTGACCATCTTTCGTCTCCAGATCGAAGACCGTTCCAAAATCCACAGTTCAGACTCTGGTTTATTCCGTAGTCAGACACATTGTAACACTGCGATCCGGTTTAAAATATATTGGCACCTGGAAGCAAGATTCTGCAATATTGAACAATCTTGAATACTGAAAGCCAAAACATGCCCAGATCCAACCAATAAAGGTCAGATACCATAAGGATCGGTGTCGTTGGCGAATCGATTGTGATCTTCTCGATGTTCTTATATTGTAGTAAGTCGTGATTGAGAGTTCGGTTTCAGGAGCAAATTGTTTGTCAGGCTAGTCGTAAGCTTGAAATAGCCATCCATTGAGTCCAAAAACTCTTAGAATCATGAGATACTTTGAACCAAAGCCGGTCTAAAATGACCAACGAAAGTCTACAAACTCTTATTGCAGGCTTAGCGTACATCTGGGTTGCTGTTCCTATTCAATTCAAGTACTGAGGCAATATACCTGAGCATTGATCCTGAGAGAGACCCATTAAGTCAGTTGCACCTAGGTAGGTCGTAAACTGCTTCCCTTTCAATATGCCACTTCTTTTTTATTTTCAGACCAGAATTATTGGAACTTAGACAAGTCTAAGGATACTGCTGCTCCCGGCGTAAGGAAAGTTAAGGGGGCCAACAATTACAAAATAAGGTGGAAGTGATGGCAAATACATGAGTCAGCATTATCCTAGGGCAGCGAGGTACTGCACAAATTGACAAAATCAGGACGAACGACGGCAGAAATGACATTGACAACCGGCTAGAATTTGACAATGGAAGTTAAGGTAAGAGGCGAGAAGAAGGGTAAATTCATAGAATAAGAAAGGAGGAGCGTGAATGGTTCAAGCGTAATCCACTATGCCATTCATTCGGCCCATTCAGTACCTTGTGAATAATCTAGCCATGCTGCTGAGATTTGGCTCCTTTCCTGCTCTGCTTCTAAATTCAATATTTGAAAGCATTGCTTGAACCAAACAGCAGTTTTCAAACTAAAAGCACTCAACAAGAACAAAAACTCGAGAAGGAACAAAACCAGAAACGAAATCAAAAACCACGAAGCTGAGGTCGACACAAGCTATGGCCCATAAACTACCACCCGAGGACTCATATCTATGTATGGCGTGCTTCGAGCTCTTTTACACTCATCCAGACATAGAGAAGCACTGGGATTGTGCTCATGGTGATGGAGAGGTTGTGAGAAAGAGCTTGGAAGCGGAAGGGAATGGCCGGGACGAAGATGAGCGGTCCGATGATGTAGGGAAGCAAAATGGAGGGATGGCGTAAATGTTGCAACCGGCGCAGAAGGGAGGCGAGGAGAGGTACGGGACGGATAGGTAAAATGGTGAGGATATGCGGGAGGGAGTGTGTTTCGGAGGATATTCTTGGACTTGAATACTGAGAACGAAGATATGGAGGATGCGAGTAATGTAATCGAACTTTGAAAATGCAAACGCGTTACTGGATAAGCTAGTATTATGAAAGTGAATAAATGGGGCAATGCGAATAACATCTGCGCTTTCATGTGGAAATTGTTGCACTTGAAGAGCGAATGAGTGAAGAGAAGCAGAATCGTGTATTCATATGGGTATCTATATCTCGCAAGTAAAGTAATCAACGAGAGGAAGACCTTGAAAAGAGGTCACTAAAAAGAAGCGGAATAGTCTTTCCCATCCTGGGATTTGGTCCCTGTATACCTTGTCCTTTCCATAGCACGTTCCAGTGCCATGTGCCAATGCTCAAACGCCAAAACCTAGTCCCATAGGCTATTAAACAGCCCAGAAAACCTCAATCTTCACTTCCTCAATGTAGTTGCACCAACCGTTGAATCTTGACTTTCCCCACACAGTCACAATATCGCCAACTTTCATGTTCCTGACATACTCTCCATTGCCGGTCTCTCTTCCACGACCTAGCGCACCGAGCGCCACGCCTTCGACAGAGTCTTTGTCCAAGATATTATCATCGTACGACCAGGTGATCACATTCGTCTGCGTAGCCTTAGTAGCAGTCTTGTTCTTCTGCAAACATTTCTCGTCGGGCAACAGACTATGGTCAAATTCGAGCCGAATGTTTGCTGGGCTGGGCACGATCGCTGGTGTGACAGTTCGAGCATTGCAGATAATTGTCCTTGTCCTTGGATCTTTCTCGTTAGGCGGCTCCTTGAGCTCGAAAGCTGGGAGATCGTCTTTCCAAAATCCGTGTTGCTTGGCCTCGTCCCAAGTAAATGGGCCTTTGGTCTTCATGCGCACTGCGCTAATCTTCTCAACTCCAGCGTCGAACCATGTATATGAGCCATTATATGTGCCGCGATGTTCAAGCTGCCCTCCCCATCCCTGATCATGAGATTTGATGGTGAAGACTATCTTTCGGCATGGATGTTCGCCTCGGAAGGCAGAATCCTTGGTCCATTTATGGAGGACTTCTTGTGTCAAGTCGCTCGGGATGTCCTTTTCGAGTACTGGCTTTGGTTGGAGGGTGGGAAAGCCGATTGTCTCCTTGTGCGGCATAGCACAGGTGGTTCTGTCCTTCTTGCGAGGGATGTAGCCAAGTGGGTAGGATCTCAGCAAAAACCTATTCTCCCTCTCCCTTCCAGCGAACACTCTGAATTCTCCACCTGTTCGGAGTGTCGTGGTGCGGGGCCAGTATTCTGCGAAATCGATAATCGTGTCAACGATCTCCAAGGGTAGCTTTCCCTTGTAGATGATTGCGGCCTTGACATCGAGCACGTCTTGGATGCATGGTGGGTAATTACCTGGTTCATAGAATGGGTTGTATTCCTCTTCTTCTTCTCCCATTTTGGGGTCTTCAGGTGCGCCGAAGAGTGCTTCGGAAACGGTGGTCATGATGTTCCATATGAATGCGGAAACCATGCTATAGATGTCCCAGACGAGTGTGAACATCTGCAATGTGGTGGGGTTTCTTTGATTGATTTGTGTGTCGGCAGATTAAGTGTTATTAGTGGTTGTTCAATTTCGTAATTCGTAAGTTCGTTACAAAGAGAATTGCTTTGTTGTAATAGTAGGACTGAATGTTTTCGTAGAGTGATGGAGCTCTCCTTTGGAATTTGGGAGGCGAAAACATGACGCAGCGGGGAGCTGATCTCAATTAACGAGGCTGATGTTGGAAGGCGCTAAGGGAATTAGTTAGCGAGTGTCCTTACAGTAAGACTTGCCGTAGCTACTGTAGATCAATGAAACATCATCCCTCCTCTACACCGTACGGTGGTACACGAACCTGTCCACTTCTTTTGCTGAAACTTGCGGTAACTAGCGGAATCTTCATGGTTTGTTGTATGTGATGCAAGGCTGCAAGGCTGCAAGGCTGAAAGCTGTCACGTTTCTTTGCGTGCTCGGCTGCAGATGCTTGTTGACTTGTTCCCCATGCTGACAAAACTATGGAGAAATAATGTGCTCAGAGGTTGTTGGAAACCTCGAATTTACAGATCGCTTCTCTTCATGACGTCTCATTCACCATGAATTCCACCAGAAGTATTGTGGCCGCAGCGCGGATAGCTGCCAAACCAAGAAAGTCTGCGATAGTTTCATGGACTCGAAATTCTTCAACACTCCAAAAGAAAGCCACTCCACAAATATCGCCAGCAACAAGAGTACAGAATGCCTCGAGATCATTCCATGGCCAAAGCCCACCAGAAAGAGGTGCTACCGGACTGGTAGAGGCATCAAACCCAGCAATGGCATTTCCGTGTCTCGACGCTTTAGAAACCAAATCTGCCACTCTCGAAGCTCGTTCACTTTCCAGTGGCCCTGAACCCTCATATACCAGCGGAGTCACTCTTAATTACCACTGTTCCGAACCACTGCTATTGGATTGGGGAGGGGTCCTGCCAGAATTCGACATAGCATACGAGACTTGGGGCGAGATCAACGCGGACATATCTAATGTCATTCTCCTTCATACCGGTCTATCCGCTTCCTCGCATGCGCATTCGACGCCGAGTAATCCGAAACCCGGCTGGTGGGAGAAGTTCATTGGGCCTGGAGGATGTCTCGATACGGATAAATACCACATAATATGCACAAATGTTATTGGAGGCTGCTATGGCTCAACGGGACCAAGCAGTATTGATCCCGCAGATGGGCAAAGATATGCGACAAGGTTTCCAATCTTGACCATGGAAGATATGGTACGAGCACAGTTCCGACTCCTGGATGGATTGGGGATCAAGAAGCTATATGCTAGTGTTGGTGCGAGTATGGGAGGTATGCAATCTCTGGCTGCTGGGATTCTCTTCCCAGAGAGAATTGGACGTATTGCAAGCATTTCTGGCTGTGCTCGAAGTCACCCATACAGCATTGCAATGCGGCATACGCAGCGACAGGTTCTCATGATGGACTCAAAATGGAATCGAGGATTCTACTACGAAGGCATCCCTCCTCATGCAGGAATGAAACTGGCAAGAGAAATTGCAACTGTTACATATCGGTCAGGACCGGAATGGGAGAATCGATTCGGCAGACGGAGAGCGGATCCTACGAAGCCACCTGCGCTGTGTCCGGATTTCCTGATTGAGACATACTTGGATCATGCTGGGGAGAAATTTTGCTTGGAATATGATGCGAACAGCTTGCTCTACGTCAGCAAAGCCATGGATCTATTTGACCTAGGTGCTACGAACCAAGCTGCCACAGCTGCGCGTCGAGCGGCAAATGTTCACCGAGTATCAAGTGGACAGAGGGTTCGCGGAGACACAAGTTCGTGCAGTCTGACGATACCGGATTCTCCCTATGAAGAACAACCAGAGTTGAACGCACCTCCTGATCTCAATTCTCCGGTCGAGATATCGTCTGGACCCCCACAAGATCTGGTGCTTGGTTTGAAGGCATTGAGAGACCATCCAGCGCTGGTCATGGGAGTCGAGAGTGATATCTTGTTCCCAGCGTGGCAGCAGAGAGAGATTGCTGAAACGTTGAGAAGAGCGGGAAACAAGAGCGTGACGCATGTGGAGCTGGGCGAGGATGTGAGCTTGTTCGGACATGACAGCTTTCTGCTTGATCTGGAACACATTGGGGGTAACTTGAAGCAGTTTTTGGGCTGATGAGGAGCAGGCGATCAACTGGTAACGAAGAATTGTATAGATACGACATTGCATTTGGACGGCGTTACTTTCATGGCATTTCCAGCAAGCACAAGCATTAGAGATTCAATATCAAGCAAGAATTTACATTAACATTCAGTCTATACAACTTCACTTCGCCCAATATCACGAACGCAAATGACAATTACCAGCAAGTTGGCCACGCAACCCCCATTCTTGTATTACACACGGCTCCTTCAAACTTTGCCAATTTCAACCAAACAGAACTCACTCAGTGCAACCCTCAGCGTCTCTTCCCTATCACGTTCCCAAATTTTGCTTTTTCGGGGGCGCCCGACCCCACTACAGGCATCTAGATTCCCGGGCTCTGCCCCTGCCCGCATCTGCCACCCAAGCTCTGCTGTGCTAAAGCCCAATCACGGCGCTCCCAAGGTCTTGTGCGGCCCTAGCTCCGGTGCAACCTACCAGAACTTTACTTTTCGTTTTCGCTGCCCCGCTATTTTCTTAAGGATCACATCTCCCACTCTTTTCTTCTCTTTTTTCCTCTTCACTCACCATTGAGGTTCTGTGCAACATTGACTCTAGAAGCCAATGTTCGGCGCCCAATCATAACGATACCAGTGAGCGACTTGAAGTCTTTGCGCTTGCTGCACACTGGGGACGAAGAAAGACTTCACGGCGGGAACTACTTACGATAAGCTTGAACTACTGAGATACCCAATTTTTACTACCATCTATATCATATTTTATAACTTTTATTTACACTCAACGGCATCACGGCGCACGAACAGGAACAACCGCTTCTTGTATATACTTCGGACGACGAAGAGGAGGTAGATTTCCGGTCCAGTTCAAACACAAGAGAAGCAATGGCGCGCAAAGACGCAGTCGAGACAAGCGAGGCGCAAGTCGGCGAGAGCTACAACAACAAGTCCAGCGATGGGCTCGAGGGCAGCGGTGAGATCAGTGGAGGAGGAAGCATTGAGATGAATGGGCATGCGGGCGTTGGGCAGAATGTTGATCCCGAGGTGCTGGAGCATGCGATTGAGGCGCTGGAGAGGAAGAATACGCATTGGTGGAGTTATTTCACGACTTGGGATTTTTGGTTGGTGTTGGCTATTGGGTATGTAGTTCCCTTTTCCCTCCCTTCGTGAGGCGGTTGCTGCGAATGGTACTGACACTTTAGTTTGCAGACAAGTCCTGGCTCTCTGCATCACAGCTACCAATACCTTCTCTACTCTACTTGTCAACAAGGGAACTTCGATCCCTGCTTTCCAAACGCTGTTCAACTACATTGTTCTCACGATCCTCTACACGACGTACACGATTTACAAGTATGGGTTCAAGAAGTACATCAAGCTCCTCATGGTTGATGGGTGGAAGTATATAATTCTGAGCTTCATGGATGTGGAGGGCAACTATTTCACTGTGCTTGCCTATCGTTGGACCGTATGTTCCCTCCCCATATCTTCAAACTTCTCTAGAAATACAACTTACTGACCCACTCTAACAGAACGTCCTCTCCGCCCAACTCCTCAACTTCTGGTCCATCATCTGCGTCGTAATCGTCTCTTTCCTCCTCCTCCACGTCCGCTACAAGTGGGCTCAAATCGCCGGTATTCTAATCTGCTGCGGCGGCATGGGCATCCTCCTTGCCAGCGACCATATCACCGGCTCCAACGGCGGTGATCCGCCTACCCAACTCAAAGGCGACCTCTTCTGCCTCGCCGGCGCAACGTTCTACGGCCTCTCGAACGTCTTCGAAGAGTGGTTCGTGTCCAAACGACCTATGTACGAAGTCCTCGGTATGCTAGGTCTCTTCGGCGTCATCATCAATGGTATTACAGCCTCCATCTTCGACCGCGGCTCCTTCCAATCCGCAGTCTGGGACGGGCAAGTCGGTGGCTACATCGTTGGCTACACGCTCGCGCTCTCCATCTTTTACACTCTCGCTCCACTCATTTTGCGCATGGCTTCTGCGGCGTTCTTTGACATTTCCCTGCTCACGGTTAACTTCTGGGGCGTGATTATCGGGATCAAGGTTTTTGGATACACAATTTATTATTTGTATCCGATTGCGTTCGTGTTGATTATTATCGGACTGGTGACGTACTTCCTTGCGGGGTCCATGCTTGGGGATAGCAAGAAGCCGTGGTTGGGAGCCAACCAGGAGGAAGGCCATGCTGGGCTGGGCACGGCGAAGTTGAAGGCTATTAATGAGGCGAGGAGGGAGGGGTTGGTTGGTGGTACTGGGGAGCATATAGCATGAGTCGGGACGGTGGTTGAAATTGAAGGGCAAGAGGTGTGGGAGATGTGGGAGGCGGAGGGCTTGTGTGTCGAAAGTTTGGGTGTTCGTCCTCGAATTGAGTTTTTATGAAGTGATTAATTCTCAAGTCAACCAGATATAATCTTACTATGCTCAGGTGCGTTCAAGGAAGGAGCTTGAGCGATCTCTCTGTTCAAATTCCTAGTCGAAACATATCAACATTTTTAATATGAAGAATCTTTTTCGTTCTCTCATCTCCATGCTTCTCCACTCGTCATTTCTTGCTTTTCCCTATTCACTATCATACGCTACGCCCAATCCCCGTCCTCCAAAGAGCAATATATAAACTGCTCCAGCTCTCACCTTTGCTCCTTTCCTCATCCTCAAACAGGAGGACGAGAATCTCACCCACGGCTGCAGTCCATATAGTCCCCTCGTCGCCGCCTCTGCTTTCGAGCTCCATATTCAGTATTTGCTATACCCGCGTCCCCGAATAGACGTACCAATCTCTACTTTGTTCAGCTGCCATCGATTCTTCTTCGACCGTCGAGGATTGACTTGCTGTCGTCGAATCTTCCATAATTATCCCGAATGACAAACATCAGATTACCATAGCAAGAGTCATTTCTCCTACAATCCTACCCACGCATGCTACCAAAGATCCAGTAGTCGCAAAGAACAACTTCAACGTTATACGTTGACATCCTCAACCAATGACCCATGGTGACGACGATGTGGATTGCTCGCAGGAAGAATGGTGGTACGAGCGTCCTAGCCTTTTTATAGGTATATCCAGGACTTAGAGATTGGCTAGCGGCAAGAGCTAGACTTGGCATGGCGAGTGGATCTATTTAACGGTAGCAAGATGCAGCAGGAAGGGAGCTTAACAGAGGCCACAAACTTCAACTGAAATAAAGCGCCAACAGAGCCTTGATACTTCACATCTCACAGTCGCTTACCTAGTTAGGGCCAACTTGGGAGGGAGTTTGAAAGTTTCATGTGAGTGGCCATATTTGAAAAGATGCTGGAGTCGCGCCTTTGCAATATCCTAAAGCGTATCTCATTCATGGGGGGATATCAATAGTGAATCCAGCTTGAAAGTTGTGAAAGAATGATGCATAATAATCCCTTTCAATTATGATATATGCCAGTGACTTTTGTGGCTGCTTTGTGTTGCCACTAGATTATCAAGTACCTCATTCATTGCGTCCTTCCACCAACAATACTTACCCATTTGCTACAAGTCTCGCTTGGTAACTCATCACTTTTGGCAGAATTCAATCACCACCTGCCACTCACTTGAGTCCTGTATCTGCTTCCCGCCTCACTTACAACTCCGCTTCAATTCTGCCGCTCATTATTACCACGAACTCAAGAGCTGAAATACCCTTTTGCGCTGACAGAGCAGAATGGAGATCCGAGGCGGTGACGGTTGTGCTAGATCGCAAACTTTGGTTGTCGGTGGGAGAAAAGGGAGCCGAGAATAAACGAGGTCGGCCAGGGGCGCCCAGCACTACTGTTCATGCACCGATATCGGCACAGAGGCCCTTGAATGAAACTTGATTCTGCGACGGCTGAAAATGACAACCAACCACGCCATACAGCAAGATCAGGTGAACGGACCACGATACTGTTTTTGATGCTGCTAAATAAGACGGACATCAGAACCGTCCGAGTTACACAGAAAATGAGTGGTGAATCGGATTGTATTATTTCCCGTGCATGCCAGTTGTGATCCGATATTAGGCAAACGCAGCGCAGAAATTATATATCCTCATCTTTAATGCAGCATGTCAAACTAAATTCAATCCAACCCACGAAACAACCGTTGATTGTTCTCAAATTCCAAGATCACAAGTCACCTCACTCAAACTCAACTTTAAAGATGGCATTCTCCACGAACCTCTCAACCCTCTCCTTCTGCCTCCTAATCTTCCTCTCCACCTACCTCACAGCCCTCACCTTCACCCCGCCCAATCCAAACCCTCATCCCATCGACCCAAAGACCGGCAAGCTCGACCCAAATGCTCCCAAAGACCGCATCTTCGCCGGAGGCGGGCCCCTCATCCGCACTCGCCGCGCTGTCTTCCTCATCCTCGGAACCATGCATTTCTACCTCTCTCTCACCTTCACCTCTCCCTCAGGCCCATCACCAAACCTCTGTCCCAACCCCTCAAACCTAAACCCCGACCTCTTCACCTGGTCCGCCACCAGCACCACCTGCCTCCTCCTCATCCTATTCTTCGCGCCCATCCGTCTCGAAGCCTTCCGCGAACTCGGGAAGAACTTCACCTTCCGTCTCGGGCGTCCAGATAAATTGAATACATCAGGTATGTACGCCTGGGTCCAACACCCCTCGTACATCGCGAATCTAACCATCATCTTCGCGAACGGGTACCTGTATTTCCGTCCCGACGCCGCAGTAGGATGTATCCTCTACCCCTGGATCGTGCAAAGCAAAATATGGAACGTAATTGGATGGAGCCATGTGCTGATGGCGCTGTTTATCATGCGGACGAGGGTTAAGGATGAAGAGGCGATGTTGAAAGAAACTTTTGGGAGGGAGTGGGAGGAGTGGGCTGGGAAGACGAAGAGGTTTGTGCCGTTTGTGTTTTGAGTTTGAGAGTGGAAAGGGGATAGAAGGCGGGGATGATGAAGATGGAATTACTCGGGAATGTTTGCTCATTTCAGATAGTCAAATTGGCCTTCCGATCGCCCTATCCTCTTAGGGTCCTTCCCTGGCTGGTGTTTTCATGGTACTTAAGTTAGACTTAATGTCGTTACCGCCCGACCTGTCGAGATCTCTAGAAGCTGAGCATCTTTAGACTCTAAGTATCTTTACTCTTAAAAAGTTTGAACTTCCTGCAAAGGTCTCTGAAATTCCAGAATCAAGTGAGAGAGTAATACTACTGACTCTCACTTCAAGTGCTTCACATGAAATATTTACTTGCAAAATCAAGCGTTTCTATTACTCTATTACTCAATAAATCCATGCGATATTTACTCTAACCCCTACGAATTCCATACCAATTCTAACCATGCGAAATATCAGCTATCCATATCATCCTATGCTAATTCTAAGTATGCGAACTATCGGCCATCCGTATCATCCTGTGCTAAGTCTATGCGCAATCCAGAGTCAACGACATGCAATGCTATTGTTGATGCCACAAGGCAAGCACCGTCCGGACCTCTCGCTAAATCATGCAAAATCCACGCCAAATCCATGCAAAATGCTTTCATCAAGTATTCCCTCCACCAATCATAATAAACTCTGGGTATGTCGTAGATCACCGCGAGTGGTGACACATGCAAATATCATCCCAATTGGTAAATATTCAGGCGATGTTTAGCCACTCCTTCACCGCCTCCGGAAAGTCGTGACTCTCAATCTCACCTCGTCTAATTTGTGCCAATGCAAGGGCTCGCATAGCTTCCAATGGATGCTCTGACTTGCGGCGCTTTGCAACAGGCTGGGCGTTCAAATCACCATCATAATCATACTGCTCACTGCCTGCCGGGAGCTTCGCAGCCTCAATGGTATAGGCACGCTCGGCATCCGTCTTCATCATCTCTGGTCGAACATAGCGGCAAGTTAGAGCATAACGGAGCTTGCCTTCAGGAACAACACTGTGCTGTTTACCAGTCAGTATGAATCAAACTTCAGGCTTGATTCTGAAGTACCTCATAAAGCTTCTGAATCTGAGTGCCGTGCATGACCATGATGTCTCCGTGCTCTAACTTGATCTTGAGAATGTCTCTTTTCGTGTGACGCTTATTCTTGCTTTCAGGTCCGATGTTGACGTTCTTCTTAGGCCTGAAAGACATGACGGCATTGCAGCCAAGTGAAAGAGTCGCAATGGTTGGACCAAGTTCCTTCTCACCATCATCGTGATGCTACATATGTCAGTAGGAACAGGTCGATATCTATCAGGGTATACTTACACCGATATCAGCATCCTCGAAATATCCGAGCGAGAGACACTCGTTGAATGGCATGAATGGCTCAAAGTTCTCGGTAAGAGCTTGCTGGCCGGCCCAAGTCATGCGCTTGAGTGCCTTGATGATGGCAACTGGAGCTTGACCGAAGCCTTTCGAGACTTGTGGAACTCCGTACTTGTACGGGGCACCCTGTCCAAATTAAACAGAGTAAAGCAAACAAAAAAGTGCGACTTACCCAATTTGCAGCAAAATGAGAGGTCAGCTTCTCAATAATGGATCCTGCACAAGCAGCAGGGTTTCTCTTCAGGATGAACCCGCATTTCTGGAGCTGGTAGAAGAGGTCGTCTGGACCGTCCGGCTGCTGATTAATGAGATTATTCGCCTTGAAGATACGAACAAATCCAATATGGCTTCCCCCTTCATCGTGCATAGTGAATTGGTGGACATCGTATTGGCCAAAGACCTTGGTCTCCATAGGGATTGGGAATATTGGCATCTTGAAAAGATCACTCAATCTGATAGTACTATCGGGGATTGCAGATGTATCCGCAATTGCCTCTGATACTGACATGGTCTGTTGTTGGACGGTGTATATAAAGTCGCAGCCCGGATTCTCGCAGGACCATTGGTGCCACTCAATGCGTCGGCTGCAGCATCGACACTTAGGGCAGACGATTCCCTTCTTGTATTGAGCTTCGAAGCCAAACAAACCTCGCTCCTCTCGATCTTGATCTGTGGGGAGCGGTGGCGCGAGAGGACCAGGAGCGGTACCTTGGAACTTAGTGCGCTCTCTCAGAAATTCGACATCATACTCGAGGGTACGGTCATCGATTTTTTGTCCAAAGTCAAAGAACTCGGAGCATTCGGGGTTCAAGCAGGTCCATCCCTGCCGATACATCATCTTGCTGACCTTGCCACAGGCCAAGCAAGAGGCGAGACATGCCTTTGGAGATTCGAAGTTTGTTTGGGGCTTTGGTGCATCCTTGACTGCCCACCAGGATCTCTTTGTGAGATCGATCTTCTCGAGCCGAACCTTCCAGACTTTGAAGCTGTCATTCATTTCGCACCAGACATCGGTGACGTGGAACCAATCCAGAACGTTGTAATAATGAGGTAACTGGGTTGGGGAAATTGGATTTCCTTGTCCTTTCAAGACATCAGCTAATCCCCTGATATGTATAAGTGGTAGGAAACTTAGACTTACCTGCAATCAAAGCAACTGGCTTGCCAAGAGCCATGCTTCTCTGAAATGCAAGAGCCGTAGTGCTCTTATCCTGATCAATAGTCTGAATTCTCTTCCCAGATCCATTCATCGCCTTCTTACCGCCTCCGCTAGAATAAAGTTTCAGCGTTTACTCTTTGACGAATTTTCAGGGGTCGAAAAGCGGTAGATTTGACGGTAGAAAACTTACACCCGTGCGATCATGATTTCTTCGTCGAATTGGTCGCGAACACCAACTTCCTTGTCACACATCAATCCAAAAGCAGTACCGTCACTAGTGTATGCTCCAGACTCGTAAGCTCTGTAGTAAGGAAGGGTCTCACAGAGTCCCTGTCTTCTATCTGACCACACTTCTGGACTGCCAACTGGTTGTGGCTTGTCTTGCTGAGCATTGCCATAATAAGGCTTGGACACTTCCGACAGAGTCTTGTGCTTTCGTGTAGAGGATACCTCAGCCATGTTGTTAGGAATAGTGGGTGTCTGCATAAAGGTAAGAATGGAAGTTTGTGTCTTGCGTTTTCGAACTTCCTTTAGTGGCAATGAGAAGTCGCTATCGTTAATGTCGCTGCTAGTCTTGTCGATATCGATACCTGCCTGGAGGGGGTGCTAGATGAGAAATTAATTAATGATTATGATGATATGTTGATGGAAGTGAATGAAACAGGGGTGAATAAATCGTATGAGTGCAGGTGAATGAGACGCAGTGAATAAAAAGTCTCAAACGACCAAAAGAATCTCATGAGCAGAAAAATCGGATGAGCATAAGCGAGAGAGATAGAAGTGAATAAGATGGAGGTGGATGAGAGAAGTGAAGAGAATGAAGACAAATGTGAGCATGCCAGGAGATAGCGGCGAATGAGCGAGTAAAGAGACAACGGCAAACGACAGTGGTAACTGATACAACAGCGAATTGATGGTATGATATGGAGTTGAAAAAGGCAGACACTCAAGTACGACAGGTACTCGAGTATAGCAGACGCTTAAATAGGGGATCTTTAGAACAAAACCAATGAATCAATCGCAGATTCATCTGATGAAGTCATTGAAAGGGTGGTGGCGTGCTATGGGTGTGGACGTAAAGAAATATTTAACGCACCTCATCAACAGAATCCAGTGCGGTCAAAGTCGATGCTGATGGATTGTACTTGAGCTGGACCATTAAACGACCACTCGTGAGGCTCCAAGTAGATTGTGATGGCGAGATCGAGGTGGGTGGAGAAGTCGGTGGCGTACTTAATGGGGACGAGAAGCCATCAGCATCGGGGCCGGTGACAATGCTGGCAGGCTCCGTGGCAGGTATGGTTGTGACTGCATCTTCGGTAGCGCTCGGCTTGTTGGCTCCTGACGACAGAAGTGGTGGAGAAGGAGCTGCGACAGCTTGTAACTTTGCTGAAGCCCTGGTGACTCGGCGAGTGACCTGTGAGAAAGGCAGAGTCGATTGCAGAGTAGGCTTGGTTAGCCGAGGCACATCAATGTGTTGAGGCAGCTCAGGAGCTGTATGTTGATCAGAGTCGACCATATTGATGACTTAGCAGGAGCAATAGCATCGAAGATCAGATCAAGTGCCTTTCGAGATAACGGCTTGATTGGACAAAGGTGTCAGAAATAATACTTGGTGAGGAACGGCGACGGTACCCTTAATCGAGCTGACGGAAAGGGGCGAGCCAAGGCGGGCTGAAGTTCGAGTACAGGCAGATAGAGACCACTAGGGACGCGCTATGTGATACGGTGAAGAGAGGCAGAAGGGTAGGAGCAGGATCGAAGACTACGCGTGTGACGCCTTAGGTGGAATGGATCAATGAGGTTGGGTGGAGGAGGTTGAGGAACTCAAGCACGTAGGAGGCTCGAATTGGAGCGGAATGATTGCTGAGCAAGAGGAAAAATCAGCACGTGAAAGGGACTCGGGAAGTGTGGGCTGACTTGAAGGAAGGTTGTGCCCAGCAGCAGGGACCTTTCTGCACCGAATTGAGCCGTCGGACTTGGATAAAAATTGCCCCTGAACGATTCAATGAGGGTCAGGATTGCTCAAATGGGCATTGAAATAATCAGACAACTCGGTGCTGCTGTACATGAAGATGCCAACAAATGGTGGGCACTCTAAAGTACATGCGCCTGTGTTGACGAACTAGGAGCTATCAGAATCATTTCTATATACCAGCAAGGAGACATGACCCAACTCACAAGAGGTAATCACCGACGCTGACCGCAACTATGGTGACCAGACTGTTGCTGTATCTAAAACCAAGGCTGGGCAGCAGTGAATGATGTCCTCAAGATACAGGCAGCAGTACGGGAGGACCAAGTGACGTGAATCTGGACAAATAGATGAGAGTGTTTGAAGGAGTATGTTAAAGAAAGTCTTGATGATGGAGAATGATAATTGGGTATGGCGTGTGTTTGTTGGAAAGGTTGAAAATGTGGGAGCGTGCGAGGAAAAAATTGTGTCTTGAAGTCAGGAAGGTCTGCTGTTGAGGAAGGAGCGATGGGTTGCAGAGTCCGTGCACACTAGCCCTTAAGTACACCTCGCGGTGGACAGAAAAAGCAGCACTAAATGGAAACTATCTTTCAAAATATCTTAGGATCATGAGATATTTAGAAGGTAAGAGAGAAAGCGAGAGAGAGATAGAGAGCGAAGTAAACCACGAACAGATTGAGGTCTAGCGATAATATCTAGTCGTATTTGGTTAGAAACCTCAGAGGTTCAAAATTTCTTTTGTACGTATGATATTTTGAGATTCACATTTGGTGCCGCCTTCTTTGTTTAGAACAAGCTACACCTCTCTAGGGAGAACAGTAAAGTACTTTCAGCCCACTCGGGCCCTTTCACTGAATCTTAGAAGTGATAAAGTTGGGCGAGATAACAAGAACTTGAGACGCTGAGGAAGTTGAGATACCCACAAACAGACGAAAGTCAATGAAAGGATGGACTCACTAAGTTCACCAAACGCTGTAGTTGTCAGATAAATGTTGATGCGAAGACTGAGGTCTTTGGTGGAAAAGGGCTTTTATACTAGAGGGGTGCGCTGACTAAGCACGAGCTCATGCAATGTTGATCCGCCCTTGAAAAGTCCTCAACTTCTTTGCTACTTTCGGGCAACACAGTACACGAGTCATGCACAGAGCTACCCCCTGTTGCGGCCTCGGAGATATCCCAACTCAGAGCATCCCGAGGCTCCTAACGGCCGAAACCCAAAAGTGACGAAAGAGAACGGAAATCCCCGCAGAGAAAACGGTTTTGCTTCTATCTGGGGAGAGCTGAAGTCCGCCCAACATTCCGGCCGTTCCAGAATGCTTCTTCCTTCCTTTAATTGCTTGTTTCCCTCTTTCGACTCTCGATAATTCTCCCCTTGGTGCATTTCTGTCATATTTCAGTTCTCCAACGGACTGTAAGCTATTTCCTCCGAAAACTAGGATAAATAAATCGGGCGATAAGGTCACACGGGTGGGTTTTAGCGAACGAGTGTGGTTGAGTAATCTCGCAGGTGGTATTGACTTTCGCGACCATGGTGTTCACTCCTCCGTCATGGGTTCCAAAACTCCCAATTGGTGTGTACAAACCTTATTTCAGTCTGCGAACAAGAGCCGCAGCTGTCTTGGTTCCTAAGAGTGATGTATCCGATTATGCAGAATGCTGATGTTCCTCAACCCCAGATCCGCCGGACACTGTTTCAATCTGTGATTTCATGCTCCAGGATCAACACGGAAGATGTCCACTCAAGGAGTCAAAGAATCCCTTCACATGCGGTCTCTCTGGGAGGACGTATACAGCGACAGATATGGTGGATCGAGCTGATCATTTAGCTCGCGGTCTTTCGAAGGAACTCGGATGGCAGCCAAACGCTGGAACGGAATGGGACAAAGTTATTGGAATCTTCGCTTTAAATACCGTACGCATACCTGGTATGAAGGTCATGTGTGAAACAATTGCTCACAATACTGTCACTGCAGGTCGATTCCATGACCTTGGCCTATGCAGCCCATCGCCTGAACGGTATTGCGACTCCAGCGAATGCTGCGTACTCGGCTTCCGAGCTTGAGTTCCAGCTCAAATCGTCTGGCGCAAAGGCACTATTTACAGTAGACTACACCTCTCTGTTTGCAATATATAAAAAAGCTAATGGATGCCAAACAGTGCATACCGCTTCTCGAAACTTCTTTGCAAGCCGCAAAGAATGCAGGCATCCCAAACAAATGTATATACATTTTGGAAATGCCGAAGGAGTTTTCCGGCAGCAAATCAGTTCCATTCAAGACGGTTGGACAGTTGATTGCAGACGGTCAGAAGCAACCGAAACTTGAGCCTTTGAAATGGGAGAAGGGGCAGGGCGCAAGACAAACTGCCTACCTTTGCTATTCAAGTGGTACATCCGGCTTGCCGGTAAGTGAAAACGAGGCTTCCAAACTTTAAATCATGCTGATTTGAATTGCAGAAAGGCGTCATGATCAGCCATCGAAATGTTATTAGTAATGTCCTCCAGATTGGAACCTTTGAGAGACCAGTCCGCGAGAAGAGACCAGGCAACGGGTCTGAAGTGGCCCTCGGTCTTTTGCCTCTCAGTCATATCTACGGACTGATTGTCATTGCGCAAGCCAGCACGTATCGAGGAGATGGATGTATTATTCTTCCGAAGTTTGAGATGCAGTCTTACTTAACGGCGATCGAGACGCATAAGATTGAGACTCTCTACTTGGTATGTCATACTAGTCTTGGAAAGAGGTTACAAACGCTAACGTTTCACCCATTAGGTTCCTCCTATCATTATTAGCATGGCGAAGAATCAGCAGGCATGCTCAAAGTTTGATCTCAGCAGTGTCAAATGCACCTTCACAGGAGCTGCGCCACTTGGCGCAGAGACGGCAGAGGAACTTCAGAAGCTTTACCCTTCATGGAAGATTCGGCAGGGTTATGGTAAGTTATTGATGGCTATGTTCCTTTTACTGCAAGCTAACGAAACCTCAGGCTTGACCGAAACCTGCACTGTTGTCTGCTCTTCTCCCGAACATGACATCTGGTTTGGATCATCCGGATCACTTCTTCCAGGCTTCACCGCCAAGATTATGTCCATTGATGGTGTTGAGATCACTGGTTACGATCAACCTGGCGAACTTGTCGTACAATCACCATCTGTTGTCATCGGGTATTTGAATAATGAGAAGGCTAACGCCGAAACATTCATCGATGACACTGATGGCAAGGGACGATGGATGCGAACAGGTGATGAGGCTGTCATTCGCAAGAGCAAGAACGGTCACGAGCATATTTTCATCGTTGATCGAATTAAAGAGTTGATAAAGGTCAAGGTAAGCTTTCTCATCTCCCAGTCTTATTCACCGCTCTAACATTAGTCACAGGGTCTCCAAGTCGCTCCAGCCGAACTCGAGGCTCATCTGCTCACCCATCCCGCAGTTGCAGATTGTGCTGTGATTCCCATCCCCGACGATGCAGCCGGCGAAGTCCCCAAAGCTTTCGTGGTCAAGTCATCATCTGTCGGTCTTGAAGACAACGACCGCATGGTAGCAAGAGAAATTGCCAAGCATGTCCAAGAGCACAAGGCCAGACATAAGTGGCTGAAGGGCGGAATTGAATTCATTGATGTTATTCCCAAGAGCCCCAGTGGAAAGATCTTGAGACGCTTGTTGAGGGATAAGGAGAAGGAGGCTAGAAGAGCCAAGGGTGCTAAGCTGTAAATACGGATCATGGCTGGATGTAGATAGAATGACCTCTAGATTTGGTAGCTACTTCCTTAAGTCATGAGCGCTTGACTTGCTCTCCTTGGGTCTGGAGAGCTTTAATACCTTAGAAGGATCCAAGTTAGCACAAATATAACAACTTCCAGATCTGGAGTGTCTTTGAAATTGATCTACGTCCGCCTAAACCTATAAAATTCTACTATGCATTTTGCTATTCTTGTTCATTTGGCAGAATCTCATGAGACTCCGTTTCGGTCAATAGAGGGGTTCAGGAACGAGGGGCAAATGGGGTCAAAGCGCCGATTTTGTCATCGATGAAAAAAAGTTGCCCGCTTTCGATTATCAAGCAACTTCGAACGGAGCAGAATAAATTGGTCCTCCTCATCGACTTTGGCTTCAAGAGATCAGATCCTCTCTTGAAGCAGAATAAATTGACCCTCTTCACCGATTCTGTGTTCAAGAAAATCACATCCTCTCTCCAACACCCTTGATACTCGAATCAACCCCTACTTCAATCCCTAACCACATCAACATGTCGTCTTCCAACGAATTTCAAGATCCTCATGGCGGAGAAGAAGAAGAAGAAGCCGCGATGCTAGACGCAGATGAAGCGGCTGAGGAAATCGCCGATGACGGCGACGCAGCTATGGACTCGGGGGATGACAACGAAGAAGGCGAAGACGAGATCATGCAAGAACTCCAACTACAAAACGATTCCTCCGCCCACTTCGACCACTTCAAAGACTCCATCTTCTGCATAGCCCAGCACCCAGTGTATCCCAACATCATAGCCACCGGCGGCAGCGAAGGCGAGGACTTGGGAGGAATAGGATATATCTTCGATTCCACACCGGAAGCATCGCCCGTTCTACCTGCGAGTTACCAGGCCGCGCCTGGGGAGAGGACTGAGAGGAAGGGTTTGGAGCCGATATTTAAGCTGGAAGGCCACACGGACTCGATAAATGCTCTTACATTCACATTACCAAAAGGCGATTTTCTGCTTTCTGGAGGACTGGATGGGAAGTTACGGGCTTATGCGCCGAAAGGTCAATCATGGCAGTTCTTAGCAGAAGCACAAGAAGTTGAGGAGATCAACTGGCTCGAGCCGTGTCCGAATCCCACATACCCGAATACAGTTGCGCTGGGAGCGAACAATGGGTCGGTGTGGGTGTATACTGTTGATCCGTCGGTGGCAGGTGATCAGTTGCAGATTGTGCAGAGTTATTTCTTGCATACGGAGTCTTGTACTGCAGGCGCGTGGTCCGCAGATGGGAAATTGCTCGCGACTGTGAGTGAGGACAGTAGCTTATATGTTTGGGATGTGTTTGGAGAAGGGGCCGCTGCGGGTCTCACACAAGGTCAGGGAGGCGCATATGTCGTTGGACTTACGGCTGCGGATCAACGATTTGCGGTTGAGGGAGGTTTATACAGTGTTGCAATTGCGCCGACGAGCGCGTTCGTTGTGGTGGGAGGTGCTGGTGGCTCGATGAAGGTTGTTGGCCTTCCACGCCTGGGAAGTGATGTCTCTGGCTCAGCGTCAGCTGGAAGAGGAGGAGCTGGGGCTGCTTCAAAGGCTAAGGGTGGAAAACAAGCTGGAGGTAAAGCTGGGGGGTCGGCAGCATCCGCAGGCCAAGCAGGCCAAATATTGGCAGATATCCAAGCACAGAGCGACGGTATCGAAACGATAGCTTTCGCTCCTTCGCCATTGACTCTCCTCGCTGCGGGAAGCACAGATGGCAGTATCGCTCTTTTTGATTCAGCGCACAGATTCGCAGTCAGGCGGCATATCAAGGAAGCACACGAGGACTTTAGTGTTGTCAAAGTTGAGTTTGTGAAGAACTCAAGGACAGGTGGATGGCTTTTGACAAGCTGTGGCATGGACGGTGTGGTTAGAAGATGGGATACGCGTGGTGGAACTGGCATGGCGAACTCTGGATTCGTGAGAGAATGGAAGGGACACAGAGGTGACGGTGAAGGTGGCGGAGTACTTGGATTCGTCCAAGGCGATGGAACGAGGATTGTGACTGCCGGTGATGATGGAATCTCTTTGGTTTTCGAAGCTCCAATTGCTTAGGTGCTCGAGATATGTATGACTGGGCTACTTGCATATCTGGAGTTGAGGCTACATAGAGCAGCTATTCGAATGCAATACCCGTGAAGAAGAACCGTGGGCAGTTGAAAGTTGACCTTACTGTTCTGTGAGTGCCTCTCCGATATCCTTACTACTTTTGCTCCCGTTATTTACTCTTCGGCAGCTACCACCAAAGGCTGCCTGCGGATATTCGACTCCGCCAAAGATTCTCTATTTCAAGTTTCACATATCTTCATCCATTCCAGAACTTTTTCGGTCTTCCCGACGTCATGTTTTTCTCAAAGCTCCGATTCATGGCCTGGCGTGATGCCGTCCTGTCCATGTACCTTGGCTACTACTTTGGCTCTTTCTTTCGCAAACCACCCCAGAACATTCCCTTTCCTAGTTGAACGATTAACCATGGACCTTTCAACCGCATCAATGACGAACACGGCACAGTTCTCGCGATCTTTGCTGTTATGTTCGTTTCGTCTACTCTTCGAATAATGGATCGAGTCGAGCGGACTGTCCTTCCTGTGGACTCGGATCCGCTTATCTTCAAAAGCTCATTTATGAGCGATTTCACTATGATATCCGTCACTGCAGCTATCATTGCCCAAGTCGCCATCACGGCATTTGAATTTGAACCAAGTTCACTGGACCACAAAAGCGGAATTTGTGCCCAGCCTCGTGTTTGGATGCCTCTCTGTGTGGTTCTCAACAAATCTCTCTCATGCCTTCAGTAGTTTGAACACTGCGGAAGCGATAAGGGATTGGCTCAGCAAATCCTGTACTCGCGTCGCGCGCAGGGAGTTCGGGAAAGAGCATCGAAGATGATCTGTAGAACGCTACACCTACTGAAATTCGGGCACTGCAAGACAAAATTGTCAAGTTCTTAGGAGCGAACAAGTGGAAAACAGCTAGCTTTCACACTTGCACCATGTTGTCTGCATTTTCGGTACTGCTCAACTTCTCCCTGGAGGCATTCTTAGTAGGTCTCGGGGTCTACGTAGGCAGCATATGGAGCAACGGCTTAGATCCAATTGCGAGCTCGGTGTCATCCCGAGCTGGATTGTTCTGCTACGTTGTTGCAGCAACATTGGGAGAACACTTTTACTGTGGCCCACAGAATAGGAAGGGTTCGGAAACGGCTTTTCTAAGGAGATGGAATGAGGTGCTGGAAATAAGAGATGATGGTAGCCCACATGGTGACGATATTGAATCCAGGACAGTGGAGGAGGAACCAGTTAGAGAAGCATCTGAATCTCGATCCAGCCGTGCGAGTGGTGAGGAAACAGATGGGGTTTAACGGGAAGAGAAATGGTTTCCATGACCACATGAAAATTGGACATATCACAATATATAAGAGGTTGCTCGTTGTGCCTCATTGATTAAGACCTTTCACTCTTGTGTGTAGAACTTATCTCCAGATACCTTTATTTGGCTGAAATAGGAAGGAGAAGGTTGTAGGTGTCTTTCTACGCGAGACGTCTTAGTCAGCGCGAGGGACCTTTCCCGGACGTCTATTCAACACGAGACCTCTTCAACAAAACAACCTTGGACCCATTTCGAACAATGCTCTCAGAAACTCACATAGAAGCAGCCCGGCTCAAATGCGCATGACCCTCCGAAGATCCTGTGCTGCTTGTGCGAAAGCCAAGCATGCCTGCGATCTTCGAACTCCGAGATGTGCGCGATGTGTCAAGAGGAATTCGAATTGTGTTTACGCAAATGAACCACTCACGGCTACGGCCGCTTCGCAAGAGAAAGTCTCGAAGATTTCCCGTTCTTCAAGTAGCAGACGGTCTAGTTCATCTCCATCTACATCCAATGGCTTCATTCCAGCGCCGTCACCGGAGTCTTCGGCAGTTTCGATGAGCTCCGAAATCATAGCTTTCGACCCCTTCGACTCATTTCCAGAGACCAATCTACCCCGCCAACGGGTTCAGAACTTGATACACCATTGTAAGTTCCTTCCCTCCACCAGTACTGCACGTGACTAATGACTTGTCAGTCTTGACCAAGATCGCCTTCCAATACTACCCCTTGGATCTGAACCCAGAATCAAATCCGTTCGTCATCTCATGGTGGCCCTTGGCCTTAGCTGATCCTGCTCTATTCCATGTTTCTCTTCAGACGGCATCGTGGGATGATGAACTTCTTGCTCAGAAAGGATTTCCGCATTCTGAGATCCTCATGAAGGATTCTGTGTCGCTTGTACGGCGGAAAGTCCAGGATCCTTTGTTGGCTGTCCAAGATGCTACGATGAATGCGGTGATTACTCTGGCTGCCATTGAAGTAAGTGTCACCTACTGATTACCAGTTTTGAATCATTTGTGGACTGACGCACTGCTTTTGAAAGCTCGGGAAAGGCAATCTTGATGTGGGCAAAATGCACGTTGAGGGTGTGAAACGTATGGTAAACATCAGAGGCGGGATATCCAATGTCAAGAAAACGAGTCCCCTCACTGCCAGAATGGTGGCCTGGTAAGATTTCTTCCGACCGAGTTGCATTTTGCTAAATCTAGGCAGGGTCGCAATGCTCGTAGCGGGCTCTCCTCAATTCGAGACCCAAGATGACTTTGGTCAGGGCAATGGAATCACTGCAATCCCAGCATGGGTTAAATTTTCTACTCAGGGCCATGCGTTTCCCCTCCCGCTGGAAATCAGGTCCTTGGGTATAGATCCTACAATTGAAGACATCCTCATCCATCTTCGGCATTTGTTCAACAACTCTGAGGCCTGGAGTCTCGGAACTGGGTGCACCGCGCTATCCTCTACTGATTTCCACGACATGACATGCTTTGTTCTGCATCGACTGCTGCCTACCACCCCACCATCCAAGAATGAGTCTCCCTCAGCAACGGTGTCCGAGTGCATACGATACGCAATCGCTATCTACATGTTGATCATACACGGACCGACGTACTTTACTCACGCTGGGATCCTTTACTCACTCGTCATCCAACTCAGATACCTCCTTCAATCTACGGAGCTGAACATCGAACTACCAACAGCATTGAAAGTCTGGCTCGTCTCTGTTGGACTAGCAGCGTCTGCAGGCACAGACGAAGCTTTGTTCTTCACCAGTCATGCTGCATCGCTTTCCATCGCCATCTTCCTTCGGTGTTGGGAGGACGTGAAACATATTCTAGAGGAGATATTATGGCTAGACACGGTTCACAGCACCTTATTCCGACAGACCTGGGAAGGAGTTCTTGACTCGAATGGCTCAGTTGTTGGCTTGGCGGTAGCTGACGTTGACCACGAGAGCATCGGAGTCTAGTCCTATTTAGGATTGTGTTCTCCCCAACCATTCACCTTCCAAGACGGCCGAGATGTGGCACGACTTCCTACGAAGCTCAAACAATTGTCATTGTCGGCAGGGTCTCCGGACTTCAGACTACGCACTCGCGGACCCCTGTGCAGATCATCTTTAGGAGTTTAGTCCTCTTTCGGCTAGGGGAACTTTCAACAAAGCCAATCAGAAGAGCTCGCATCGAGATGAGTGGATCCTACATTTGGCAGTGGACCATATCTCCAACGTCGATTTGATTCTTGGGCCGTCAGTAGCTGTCCCAATCTCGGAGAATGCAAAATGCGAACTCGATGGTCGTTTTGTTTATAATCAGGGACTTGCCAAAGTTACATACGTACCTTATGTACTGGGAGTACTCGTTGACCTTTGTTGGAGAGCTTCTCGACAGCTCAAAAGACTTCTAGATCAGATACCTAGAATTTCCAACAGCTCAACTGCTGTCCTACCAAATCGCGTTCCTACAATGCTGTCCATGGCCGCGTTCAATGCCACAGTGGCGAATTTTTTCAGTGGAACGAATGGCCCATCCTTTCTGACACAGAAGCACTTTGACAGTTTAAAATCTGCTGGAATAAGCGGCTGGGTCATCGCTGCGACAATCATGGTAATGCTTGTGGCATACGATCAGAGTACGTTCCGATTCAAGATGCTCGGTAGAATTTGGAAGATGTTCTAATTCGATTGCAGTCATGTACATCTGGAACAAAGGATCTATTGCCGGACCAATGTTCAAGCTGCCATTCATGGGACCCTTCTTGCAGTCGCTTGATCCCAAGTTTGATGGATATTTGGCACAATGGAAAAGTGGTGCGCTCAGTTGTGTATCTGTCTTCCACAAGTAGGGCTCTTGGCTTAACAATAATTGACATTTATGGCTGACGCTTCAACTTCTGCAGATTCGTCGTACTTGCTTCCGACCGCGACCTGGCACGGAAAGTCTTCAACTCTCCCGGATATGTGAAGCCCTGCGTTGTCCCTGTGGCTGAGGACCTCATGGGTTCCTCAGCATGGGTGTTCCTCGACGGGAAAGCTCACGTCGACTACCGCAAAGGATTGAGTGGTCTCTTCACACGCAAAGCACTCGAGTGCTACCTCCCTACTCAAGAAGAAGTCTTCTCCGACTACTTCGACCAATTCGTCGCAGCAAGTGAGAAGAAGGGAGGGAAGCCGATGCCTTTCATGGGTTTCTTTCGAGAGATCATGTGTGCAGTTTCTTGCCGTACGTTTGTTGGCCATTACATCTCGGACGAAGCAGTGAAGAAGATCGCAGACGACTATTATTGCATTACCTCTGCGCTCGAGTTAGTCAACATCCCGTTCGCCCTATACATCCCATACTCGAACGTTTGGAAAGGGAAGCGCGCATCAGATGTGGTGCTTAAGGAATTCACAAAATGTGCTGCGGAAAGTAAAGCTCATATGGCAGCTGGTGGGAAGCCTACATGCATCATCGATCGATGGATCTCAAACATGATCGAGTCCAAAGAATACCGCAACAAGATCGCCGCTGGCGAGGATGCGGAGAAACCTGCCATTCTCTTGCGAGAATTCTCAGATTTTGAGATCGCTCAGACGATGTTCACATTCCTGTTTGCATCCCAAGACGCATCTAGCAGCGCAACAACATGGCTCTTCCAAGTCATGGCTCAACGTCCTGACGTCCTGGATCGAGTGCGACAGGAAAATCTTGAGGTCAGAGGCGGAAAGAAAGATGCGGAGCTCAGTCTGAGCATGGTTGAATCGATGACCTACACCAACGCCGTCGTGAAGGAACTCCTCCGATATCGTCCACCAGTCATCATGGTCCCGTATGTGGCCAAGAAGTCGTTCCCTGTCACGCCCGCGTACACAGTTCCCAAGGGCGCCATGATCATCCCAACATGCTACCCCGCCCTTCATGACCCAGAAGTCTACCCACAACCAGATGTATTTGATCCCGAACGATGGATTTCTGGTGATGCTACGGAGAAGTCTAAGAATTGGTTGGTCTTCGGGACAGGACCGCACAACTGTCTCGCGCAGCAGTATGTGCAACTCACGATGACAGCGATGATTGGGAAGGCCTCTTTGGAACTCGATTGGGTGCATCATCCAACGAAGAGATCTGAGGAGATCAAAGTCTTTGCAACTCTGTTCCCCATGGTAAGTCACTTGCGCATTGATGGCTTGTATGAGGACAACACTGACTTGCCTTCACAGGATGACTGCCCGCTGGTCTTTACCAAAAGACCGTAGAGCGCCAGCGGTCTGTCCACAATGGCTCTGCATATCTGTCGTAAGAAGATCGTCCACGACTTCGAGAAGAGCGGTCTCTGCTCCCCAGTCTGCCTCTGGGTCGTCCACCAACTTCTATTCTGCCATCTCCATACCTTCATCAACATTCTGCCAGCGTTACCGGCAATTCCCTCCACAGCCATCGCCCCTACATTATCCCATCCGATCCAATCCAGCCAACCATCTTTCTCGCTTAGAGTTTCGTTGCATGTCGAAGTCCTCACTCGAAAAAACACGATTTCCAAAACTTCGTCGGATTGCGATAAAAATGTTATTAGAATCAGCTCCTCGAATGGAGTTCAACCATGCGCTACATAATATGATTTGGATCAAGCATTTTAGAAGTGAATAGTATGAACTGAAGATTTAGAGCTAATTTATTAATTAATGGCGGTAGGTGAATGAGGGTAAGTCGGGAAGTGAATATAGATTCTGCCACAACATTCTCTAGTTCGGATCGCACACGCTTCCGACCACCCAAACTCATTTCTTTCCTCTCCCCGCCCATGAGTAAAATTTCTATGGCATGTTCAATCCAGTTCGTTCTTTTGGAGATCCCATGCCACTTAATTGCATAGCGCAGTGCGCGCGACCCAACCGAAGCTAAGAGCTGCGATGAATGTGTAGTATCCAGAGAGCATTTGGATGCTCATCTTGCCTCCCGACAACTGGAAGACAGATCGGCAATTGTGCATCTTCCTCTCCAAAAACACTGTTGATGATGAGACTGTCTTACTCAGTATGCCGATCTTTCTATATGGTGTATTATTGTCATTAATTCTCTATTACTCGGAGCAGTTGGTTTGATCCTTAGACAGTTTTCATGTGTTCTTACATTTTGATCTTCCAGCTTTTTTTAATTACATGGGGAACTTTTTCTTCTAAGAATCTAATCCGATCATATCAATAACGATTACCGTCTGGGAGGTCAAGATAGAAGTCCCCAGGTCCCAAGGGTTATCGCCGAGATCCATTCGCAGTCTCTCAAGACTACAGCAAAGTCATGAGGTCATCCTCCTTTTATTTCAATATTCAATGTCCAAAATTCTGAGCTACATTAATGGCCTGAACATAAACTTTTCAAGTCACTTGCATCACCCCTTCATTGAGAGTTAGTGCCGTTGCATAATATGTGTTGCTTGGCTGTGGCCGAACAATGTGGGATATTGCCTCATGAAACATCATAGGTTGCTAGGGTATGCAATTTTTCATTGAATTTCATGTTCATCATCAGTCAATCATCCGTCGAATTCTATTCCTTTACTTCCTCTCGATCATAACGCATCTTCCAGAGCGGTCGCAACGGTGTTGACGGTCTGGCTTATTGGCGCAAGCTGAGTATCACTTTGGCTTCCCATCCATATCGGAAATGAACATACTTTAATCTAGAAAATAGCTCTACCTCCCATACGGGCCATCACGAGACGTGTCAATTGATTCTGGTTGATCTACTCGAACTGCCCCCCACTTTGCTCGGCCACGGCAGACGCGAATTGAGTAAGGCCCACTTCGAAGGGGTTGGAGGCCATATAGGCCAGAGATTTTAAGTTTTTTCGTTCTGCTCATTGCATACACGAATCTTTCATCGGCTTCAGACTTCCCTTTTCGCATATTCCCGAACCGCATACGTTCATTAATACCCAAGTTGTGGAACTTGCCTTCCCTTCGAAGCTATCAAGGTGCCTAATTCAGTAAGCCTGGTTGCCCAATTCACCCCACGAACACGCATGACGTCGGGACACGATGTACATGAAGCTATTGATCCTCCTTCACGATAACCGGGCGTACTTTTCTCTACGCGTAATCCCAAAAAAAAGCCACAAAACCCGCCGAGCCTCAGCCTCGCGTGGTTACGCAAACCCGCCCACACCATCACGCCGAGTAAGTTATTCGCCTTACCGGGCGATTTTAAGGCTCGCAGAATTTGAAGAACTGAAATGAAGTTCACGGATTACGTCGGGCATTAAGACATGCACTCTCCATCTTCACCGATTTTGAAGTGGTAGGCCTCTTCGCAATTTTCCAATCACCGCCAACAATGCCAGCAGCCAATCTCGCACCGTTGCAGCTTGTCGTCTCAACTCATTCGGGTGCAACTCGAGGAGGCTCAACTTCTGGGTCGTTCAGGCACGGCTCGAAAAGTAGCAATGGCAGCGGAAGTGATGTGGAATTATCTGACTCCTCGAGCAATGTCCGACGGCGACAGACTCCCGGATCTTGGCTTCACCCTTCTCTCAGAGTAAGCCGTCACAACTTAGTAACAGACGATCCTCATAATCTATACCTCGGAGACATCTATGCACGTATCAATAAGCCATTCGATTGTTTCCTGAGCACGGAAGCTGAGCGAGCGTAAGATCTTTCGTCGTCTTTGCAACCTGCACCTTATCTTAGAATGATGTTGACATCGCTAATAAGTGACAGAGAAACTCCAGGCCTGTATCACGTCCATATTCGCAACATCTCAAAAGGATGGCACCATCTACGATATTTGGCGGATTTTATGACTGTGTCAACCGTTCCTTTGAGGAGCAGAGACTTGTCTGCTGAAGAGCGACATGAGCGCCTCAAACGAGTCAACATATCATGTATCGACTACGGAGATGAGTTGAGCTCAACCATGCTCAAAAGTCAAGAATCACTCGATGACTTTTTGGATTCGCTGAGTCAAGATTCCAAATCAAAGAATCGCCTCCTCGTCGTCGAGGATCTGTCAACGCATATGATTGAAAAACTTGGCTCAACTTTTGACATTGAACCCGGTTTCTTCAGATCTCATATTGGAGACTACACTTGGCTCAACACCCGAGACCCTCAAGCAGAGATTCCTGATTTGGAAGCATTCTCAGTCAAAGCAAATTACTTTAGTGCTCAGTATGTGGTGCCTAGATATTTCGAAAACCAAGAGCAACTTAAATCTGCCCAATGTCAAGCCAAATCCTTCAATGTTTTGAGAAGAATTGATCATGACGGAGGCTTCAAGTCTTGGTCTGATGTAGCTGGGAGTGATGTCGGACTTGTGCACAGCAAAGTCTCACTTTGGGTGAGACCAAGCAAAGGAAAAGATGAAAGTTGGTTAGGTAAATATATCTTCGGAGTTTAACTTTGTACATACTAACAAATTGACAGGAATTCTGCTTATCGATCCTTCCATCACCCACGGTTTCCCACTCTGGTCTGGATATGGCAATTTCCACCCAGCACCCAGCATCCATACATCGAAGACATCACATTACCAACTTCTGACTCTTCCATCCGAGAATTTCTGTTCTGGGCCATGAGTCAGGCCAGCACAGAGACAAAGAGCCCACCACAATCGCCTGACTTCCTCCCCGTAGAATTTTTCACCATGATCTGTGCTCAATGGATCCTCATGTGTGAGTATATCAATACACGACTCGGCCAAATCGAGTGGGAAATTGAACTTGGTCTCTCACAGCTTTACGCTTCGGACTTCGATCACACCCTCAAAACGCTCCTGATCTGGAGAAAGCGTCTACCCATTTACCACCACTTTGTCGAACGGACCATCTCCCGTCTTTCAGCTCGCCACCAGCCCCATCCCAACGAACCAGAAAAGACATCTTCAACCTCAACTTGGTCCTCAATTCTCCTCTCCTTGAGCGACATTCAACACCGGCTCTCGATTCTGCACACACGCGCCGACAAAATCATGACTGTCTCCATGGCCGTTACCGCACGCGAAGAAAGCAAGAAAGCCACAGAGGAGTCGCATGCCATTACGCGAGTCTCTTACCTTGCCTTCATTTTTGCGCCACTGAGCACGATTGCCGCATTCTTTAGTATAAGTGCTGAGTTCCCGGTCAAAACTTATTGGATTTATGCGTTGATTGCTGGACCAATTCTGGTTTGTGCTATAGCGGTATTGATAGGTATTGAGAGAATGAAAGGGTGGTGGAGGAGCATGGGGAGGGGAAAAGGAAACGGGATCTGGGGTCGCGCATATTGGAAAGAGATGGCGAAATGAGGGTGTTGTGAGCGAGAATACAGTAACTTCTGCTTTGAAAACTGATAAAAAGATAGCCACCAAACACTTGAGTAGCAGATGTTTTTATCCTCTTTCAATAAAGTATATTCATCATCCTGAAAACCGCACCTGCGGCAGACCCATGTCCTTTCACTTCATCTTCTCGCCCCTTAACTTGCTTCAATCCCATATCATGATATCAGACAGTTGCATAAAAGAAATGTAAAAAGGTATCGAGTGTGAGATTCAAACTCATGGCCACATACTCTCTTGCGAGGTCTGGACATCCCACTTCTCTGAAAACGCCTTGCGAAGAATCAGTCGTATACCGCATTTGACCGCGATGCATAGGGAGATATCATACGACTAGACCCACTCGACCTGTTAAATTTGTTGAAAGAATGGTTCTTATTCTGATATATGAGGATTGCAGAGTGGGGAGGGGAGGGTGATGGTTAAAGGAGTGAAGATTGAGCTTCAATATCAGTCAGGCTGTTGAAGAGTCGGGCTTTGAGAATTCCACAGATGGTAGTGGTGTTGAGAACTAAGAATTCATTTCACCCATAGGACTTCGAACGGATCACCTTACAGCTAGCTTTGACTGGAAGAAGTGTTCTGATTAAAAAGACACGGCACGAACCCTTCTCCCACGATCCTCAATCATCCTCCCCCACATCCAGCACCCGATCTCCATCCTTCACAGACAGGGTTGAAGAAATTATGACCTTCACCGCACTCGAAGGAATCAAGAAATTTAAAAATGAATTGTATGCCAGTACGTGGGTCCCTTCTCTGGAATTCAGAGGAGAATGAGCTGGTGGTTGATTGAGGAACGAAAAGGGGCTCAGGGGTAATCTTCATATAACCGAGGATTGGGAAATTAATCATTTCTGTTTTGACAATTTCGTGTCATCGGAGAAATCCGAGTCTGACAGTCCTGAGGTGCTGACGCGATGCAAGGCATCTTTGCAGTTCTTGACATGAATTGGGATCGTGTTACTTGCAAGGTTGAATGACTCCTCAACGGCGCAATTTAACCGGTTCACGAGGCAATCTTATCATTTCTTCAGCTCTATCGTAATATTTGCATCTGAAGATAATGACTGGAGTTGCTGATCACCAAGCCTGTCAGCACTAAGCTGATCTCAGCCCTACGAAGAGCGCCGAAAATTTGCAGATATACTTCAGCCGCACCTCGCTATCGCAAAAGGACTCTGACGGAGGATTTGGGGGTCATAAGATTGTTTGCTTCTTCTAATTGGATATGTCTTCAGGAAATCACCGAGAAGCATGTTAAGCAACTGAGACTGAGAATGTCACTAATCTTATGATCTCACCAAGGCAGCGAGCTGGAGCCTTCAGAGTCGGTTTGCCTTTATTTCTTGTGTATCTATTCGCACACAGTGAAAGGCTAATCTGAAATGCTGTCTGATGACTGTCCTTGAAAGCCATCATGGTTTTCCTGATCAGTCACGGAGAACAGGTGAGCCTCCACCCACGTCCAAGGTGCTTCCTGTCACCTATAGAAAGTTAGGTGCCAGAACGAGGCAAAACGTGTGATAGACATGCACTCTGCTCATTTTGTGACACGTTTCGCAGTCTTGAGCTCTATCTGATTAAAAGCGCATTGTGGCTTCCGCCGATGGATGAATAACAACTGACTGAGAGGAGGGGTATTCATTATGAATCGTATTGGTCTTTAGCGATAGCACGCCTTATTTTTTTGATCTCGGTACGATATTTACAGGTGTTCAACCAATGGAAGAAAAGGACAGGCCACCCACCCATTTTCAATGGGTGGTCAGGGGGCTTTTGGAAAATGTACGATGGGTGCTTAGTGATTGGCTCCGACATACACCTTCAAGAGACATGATTCGTTCTTGACAGGTTGCCTAAAGACAAGAATATATGGGAACGCCTGATCACGGGATGCAGGTGGCATCGTGATCATGATTGTGTTACACAGAATCTGACAAGAGAAGGCTCACACTCATGTGCAAATTTTGCTAGGAAGTGCCAGCACAGTTTTCACAACCTTAGTGAGGAAAGTCTGGATTTATACCTTGACCTATCCTTTTGCACCAGGTTGCACAAACCCACATCAGATCCCTGCACGGCCATGCAAATGCCCTTATCGCGGGCAGGAGAACTTTGCTTATCCCGGGCTCAACTAAGGAATTCCTCCCACGCGCGGTTTTCGAACTGAAAACCAGTTTGGAATGGTAGGTTCAATGCAACTAACATCAGGAAAAGTCTGGCTGCCTTGTTTGCCTCGCTGTGGTAATTCGACCACCTCACGAGAAAGTGCCAGCGGGTCTGCTGTACTTGTACACATAATGTATCTTTCGGCATTAGGAACCGGAACCGCCAGCTCCGCAGTGTCTCAGCCTTAATCAAGCTTGTCCCAAATTCGGGCCTTGAGGGTAAAATTTGAATAGCTTCAATGGCGGAGGGAATTTCAATAGTCTTCTTGAAGCGCTTTTTCTATCCTCACTTGAAAGAGCAGCAGTTCTTAGGGTGAGGCTCTCGGATAAACTGCTATCTTTGGTGGGGGGAGAAAGTTGCCCGATATCGACCCCGCACTCGGGCTTCCTAGCCTTCAATGAGCTTGAGTCCGCCTTCAAGTGAGTTCGAGATTCAGCCCCCAAGGTTGTGAATGCACTTCCTCGTGATAGTTAGGATGCATTGCATTGCATCGAAATATCGAATGCCTCTCTGGCCTCTTCTGTAAAAACAAGCCTGAGATAAGGCGTCCTTCGCCCAGGAAAGTTGCATTACAGTCGTTGGTGAGAGGAAGGATGCGAGTCTACAAAGACCAACTGCCAGCCTCGTCACGGTCCTCTATGCGAGTTACCAATTTCCACCCCTTTTACGCCTAAGCGCATCCAGCTCGCTTTCCGAAGCGTAGCCGGCCCGCGGAAACTGGTTTCAGGAGATCGGCCGTCAATGCGGCGGCGGCTGAACTGAGCTCTCAATTTGATCGCTCTTTTCTGGCTTTTACCAAAGTCACACTCTTTTTGGGTTTAGTTCTAGTTGCCTTGTCGCATATGCTTATTAAGGGTAGCAGAGCTGTGTGATCCCTTGTGCAGTGTTTGTGATAAATTTAATCACATCAAAACTCGCAGCCTTGCCGGTTGATTTCTTTGCATGCTTATCAAAATGAAATTAAACGCCCGAAGTTTGCCTTATGGGTGCCTCAACTGCGATTCTAGGGTCTGAGTTCAGAGAAGGAAACTACGACGGGCTGGCTGTTTTGCTCAAGGGGTTGAAAGAAGCGGAATATTTATTTCGGAATTTGCATTCGGCTAAAGTCTGACGGGAGGAGTTCGTCCGGGATGGACCTTGAAACACGGACCGCGATCGCAGCAATGTGACAACTCAGAAGAGGTGCAGATTACCGAAGCATGGCAAGATACCTTCAAGTTTCGAAGCGAAAGAGAAAACAAGGGCTTGAGAAAAAGTAGCGTGATTTTGGCGGTGAAGACGGAAAGCGGCTCTAGGCCCAAGCCATCACTGGACAATTCCCCAGCAAAGAGGTCAGTAGCCGAGATCTTGAGTCAGGAGCTGATTGAAGCGCAGTTGTTGCGTAACGAACACAGGTCATGGTGGATAATCGCATGTATGTTGACTCATGAGAGAGAAGTCGGAGAAGGCCTAGATGATATCTCTGCAGAACGAGAGCCCAGCGTTTTATGTAATAGGGCTATCACATGCCAACAAAGTCTGCAAGTCCAACATTTGGAAGAATGTATGGCCTGACTTTGGATCTAGTATGCGTGCGCTGTTCATATGCGTATGCAAATCCAATGAGTGTCTGCTCTGACCATTTAGCCCCCATGAAAGAAAGCCCGAAGCTATGTGTTGTCAGTTAACGCTCCGTGATACAGAATACCGATGGAAGGGTGCTCACGGTATGTTGGGCCCGACTTCGACCAGACCCCAATTCTGCGATTTCTGAACAGTGGTATTGCTTGGATAGAACCCCATGGGAACTGTTACAACAGGCAACCCAGCTGCAGCTGGCAGACCAGGACTGAAATCTGTAGGGAGAATGAGGGCATCCAGGTTGTACGCTTGTAATGCACCCAAAACTCCACCATCTCCCCCAAAATAGGAAGTATATTGATACGCTTGCCAGAAACGGTAATCAGAATTGTTGTAACCCAGTGAGAGAGATTGGTCCCAGACAGCGGTGTCCCTTTGAGGCCAATCTTCAAGAGTAAAGTTGTGGGTGAAAGCAGATTCATCTGCAAGGCTGTGGATGCTGTTTGGGTTGTATGTGAGCTGCGAAAGGTATTTCGAGAGATCTGATACGAAATCTGCGTCGAGAACTATTGTGCTGTTTCCAATGTCTTTGTTCACGTCCGTAAAGTACTCATCCCATGCGGAGAAATTGGCATTATCAACTATAACTGCTCCAGCATTCTTGAGGGTCTGAATAGCTGCTTCAAAGGCGTCCAGAACTGGCTGGCTGGTGTTGTCTGGAGTCAATCCGTTTCGAGGGATCCCAATTCGTGCACCTCGTAGACTTGAGAAGTTGAGGGACTTGGTATAGTCAGGTGGAGTGTCCCACGGCTGTGCCAAAGTGTAATTGTCATTCTCATCCTTTCCAGCAATGATAGAGAGAATATAGGCCGCATCGGAAACGCTTCTTGCCATTGGTCCTGGAAATAATCAGAATGGCTGATTTTGATGTTGATATAAACGAAAAAGGGGGAGGGGGAGGGAGG
>AYLM01002435.1:0-14152 GCA_001625345.1 Cairneyella variabilis | reverse complement strand
GCGGCGTTTTTAAAGGGGTTAAAGGGGTCGAATTCGCTAAGCGAGATGCCTAAATAGGTAATGCTATAGCTTATAAAAGCCCTTTAGTATGATATACGCGATTCTAAGCGTTATAAGTGCTTAGAAGATTTAGTGCTTGGTCCGTATTGAATGCCCAGGGTGTTAGAGAGGTTGAAAATAGCTTATTAATGATATTAAAAGATACTTGGCCTCCTGCGAATATAGCTATTCGTTTATTTATAGAATTCGATATTATAGAATTCGTTTCAGATTTTGATTATGCTGAGTTGGAAGCGGTTTTAGCTTGTTTAGAAATACTATTAATAATCCTATTAATAAATCGTTTCTTATTTTTATTGAGTTTTAAGTATTTATCGTTTAATTATTAATGAATCGTGGGATCCTCTTTCTAGCTATAAGGTCTTTTAGAAGGGTTTAGATACGGACAATCCTTATAGTGGTGTTTTAAGCCATTTAAATAGACGTATTCTCCGCTTGATTTTCTTCCTCTTAAGGACGGATTGTTGGCTAATGTGTCTTTATCGTTTATAGGATCCCTTGCAGCCCCCCTATCCGGACCGTTTGGAGTGGTTTCAGAAGCTGTAAAGCCGCCATTATAAGGATTATAACGGGGTCGTTCCTTGGTAGCCCGCCTGAACTCCCGGAACTTCTGTATTAAGATGGGAAATTCAGGGGCGTTATTATCGTTGATTTTTATAATTATATAGTCTGCCTATACTTTTTCGAATTATGCCGTCTAATTAACGAAGTCGTAGTGGGCACGCCACCCGTTAGTATCGAGTAGATTGGCTTCTCTTATCTCTTCATACTTAGTTTCAAACTCCTAAATAATCTAATCAACGTCTGAGGCCTTATTAACCTTTTATAGGCGTTTCCAGTCCGAAATTAGGTCTATATCCTATGCCCGTGCTGATAAGGCTGCACGTATTTATAGTGCTTAAAGAATATTATAGACCGTGTGTTTATAGTAAGTGTATATACGTAGATTGCGGTTAATTGTCTCTTAAATATATAATCGAAGATCGGTAAGTGCTCCTCGCTGTTTATTATAGACCTTAACTTTATAGCGCTAGTCGTCTAAAGCGGATTTGTAAGCCTCCTTTTCTTTAATATTAAGAGAGCGGAAGGTAATTAGAATGGGAGCCGTTTAAGCTATATTTCGGCGAGGTGTTAGAATTAACTGGGGTCTTTAACTCTCTTAGCCACCCCCTAGTTTAGTGTGTGCAGTTAATGAATTAGCACCTGGGATAGGCCCTGCACTCGAGCTTCGTGCTCTTATAGTTAGTGGATTATGCGGAGTATGAAAATCTATGTAAGTAGGCTTGATTGGTGCTATAAGGTTTGGGATAAGCTCTGGTGGCTGGGACGGATTATAGTACTTCTAAACGTCCTCTCTTAGAGCTGCTATAAAGATAATTTCAATCCAATCGTCTTAATTCTTGCTGCCCTTAAGTGTTATAACGGTTTTACCGCCCTTAGACCCGGTTTGCGGTATGCTGTTATATGGGATAGGTTTTAGGATTGAAGTGATGAAATTAATGGTTAGCAATTATAAGACCGTCTTGCTAGTCTTAGAGATCGATTGTAACGGGTGTACGAAAGCGGTAAATTAGTTACTGAATCGTAGGTATATTGTCTGAGATGAATTGGTCTGTGAAATCGAAAATCCGTATTCTTAAGATAAAGAGATGGCTGAATATAACGTTTTAATAACACTTAAGCAGTATGCGCGCCACACACTTTAAGGGGCCTCTGAGTATATACTACTGGGTCGTCCGTTAAGTGAGGTCGCTTTCAGTATGCGGAAGTATTGAAATTAAATAAAGTGCTCTTTAAATAGGAATATTTAAAGAGCTCCTAGGCTTATAACTATCGAGCAGATAGTCATATGATTGTTAAATGTTAAAAAATGCGTAGGGAAAGATGTCCGCATTTCTATGGAAAAATGGACTGAGTATATATAGTGATAATCCCAGTCTATAAGACCTAAGAAATGAAATCCTAGCTAACCGAAAGGGGTAGTGCTTGCGTGGCACTAAAATAAGGGGTAAAAATACCGTATTTTATACTGAAATATCCGATAGGAACGTTGTGTGCATGTCTAATATGGAAGATTTAGAATGCTTTTACTTGCGTCTTCTATCATATCTAGCACCCTTGGCCTAGGAGTACGAAGCAATACGTTGAGTCAAATCCCGAGTGGGAATCCTTTCAAATAATTATGTGTCTCCGAGCTCTTCACATCTCTCGGTACATGTTGTCCTATCTATAGACTTCGATCCAGCACAACTAGTACTCCAAGCCTCATGTTCATTCATTCTTGTTGTTTTCCTGGCACTTTTCTCCGAACTGATGAACTTTTGAGCACCTTTCGCGAAGGCTTTCAAGTATCCTTTAGGGTCAAGGATCTAATCATGTATCCGCGTCAATCCGCGGCAGATCTCTCAGCTCCTCCTCATCACCCAATGGCCTCCGAGCAAGATCAGAATCAACAGCTTGCATCTCACCACCCTTCTCTTCATGCTGATGCAGCTTCATATTAACAAACATTCCAAACAGTCCCAAATCATAAATTATCCGCAGAGTCCCCGCAGCCACAAAAGCAATCCAAAACCGATCATTCCCAGCAAGGATACCAGTAACACTAGGCCCAGCAGTCGCAGCCAAAGTCCGTATCATGCTCGTAATGCCCATAACCGCGGTTCGCTCTTCAGGCTTCACGACAGCGGCAATGAACGCTGACCGAGGTGCTTGGTCCATGTTATTGAGACCAGTTCTCAAGAAAAAAAGAGCCACTGTCAAATATATCCCTGGAGGGAATGGAAAGCAGAGCACAGCGGCAGAAGACGGTAGATGCGTGAAGACCATCGTGTTGATGAGTCCGAGACGGCGGGATAATGGACCAGCAAATATGGTTGAGATTGTAGAGAGAAAATAGCTTATTGAAATAATGTCGCCGAGGGTTGATTTCCGCGGGTGGAACTTCTTGTCCATGTAATAGGTTGTTAATGAGTACCCGACCATGCCATCGGCGAGGGAGTCGACAGTGAGAAGCGCCCAGAGCTTGTACATGATAGATCGTGTTTCTCGGGAGATATGAGAAAATCTACTCTCAGACTTTTCGGGCTCCTTGGTTGCCGGTGGCGTTGGACTTTGAGGGTTCTCTTCTTCGCTCTCCCGCTCATTTAAGAACGTCTCGGTTTCTTCGCGTTCTGGCTCCTTCGAAATCTCGCACTTCGCACTTAGACAGAATGATAGGACCAAATTCACAACTCCCATTCCAGAGTAGACCCAAAATACAGCATGATATGCATCGACGAGTGACCATCCATCCAGGTGTTGAAGGTAATGGACCATGCGTCCGGAAAGCTCTGTTCCAACCGCCGATCCTAGACTTGCGGTGGTGATATACCATGAAAGCACATCAGCCCGAGTCTTTGGCGTTGTTAGGTGCGACAGTGTAGACTCTTCAATTGCACGAAAAGGCCCGAAGTCACTTCCTGTCGCGCTGATCACACCAATCACTGCTGCAAAGAGCAGAATCCAGAAATTCTCAAAGACGCCGAAAGCTGCGCCGGAAAGCATCATCAGAAAGGAGCCAGCTATGAGGATGCGGCGGCGACCAAGTCCATCTGCCACAATGGTGAGAAAACCGGAGAGGAGCACATCCCCAAGCAGTGTGAGAGTCATGAATAGACCAATGTGGAAATCAGAAAATTCGAGTGCTGAGAAGAAGAGCGCGAGGATGAGAGATTGGGTACCGTAGGCGAACATTCGGCAGCATCGAGTAACGATGATAAGCCAGGCATCGCGGCCGGTATCATGGAGGGATTTGAGGCCGAATTCTCGGTAGAGCCATTTGATTTGGGAGGAGAGGAAGGTCATTGTGAAATTAAAATTTACAGTGAACGTGCTCACTTTCTAAAGTGAGAAAATATGAGGATATCCCATCTTTGATCTGAATAGACTCCATTGGTTGGTTGACTTCGTGCCGAAGTCCGATCAAGTGCCGATTTCGGCTGCTGATCACATGCCTCAAGCAGCCCTGTTTGAGCAACGCATGCCGCAAGAAGAGAGGGAATCAGGTCGCTGAAAACAGTTCAGGATTTCCAGTCAAGTATATACTTTCAACGAGACTCTCCTTTCCTTAAACTGGTCGACCGGCCTTTAGATGTGTCCGAGTGTATGTCGTTGAAGTTGAGTCCTACGCTAAGCTGAAAGGGGCAAGTTTCCCTATCAAACCCCGCCAAACCCCGCATTGTGGATCTACCCGCGATTGTAACCAGATGCCCTGCACTTCAGCGTAACAGATATTTCAATCTCGTACCGGATCATGTCCAAACTGAGAGATTATCTATATCATCTATAGCTACCACCAAGTAGGCACATTGTGCTCAGTGAAGACTTTGACGGTGCGGTGACGCTGCCATTTGCTTGTCGGATCACTAAAGAACGGATTCTTCCCAGATGTGGATTACATGATGCAGAGAAGCCCGCAAAATTTGCATTGAAGACGACCAATCTTTAAGATAGTCCTATTGACAATGCGCAAATCTCTGGCTCGTCGATCATTTGGTCGCTGGTAAGGTTGATACTGTCGTCGAATCTCATACTACTATCGAATATTGTACTGTTGTCGAACTATGTTGTTACTGTTGAACTGATGCATTTGCGGGGAAGGAGCTGATATTGCAAGGCCTGGAAAGAACTACGTGGACGTGGATTGATGCGGGGTCGACCTAGTACGGGCCATGTGCTCGCGCTTATTCAACGACGTTATTGACTTCGGTTCGGCAGTGTCCGAAGGTTTCTGCTAATCAATGATCCAGATATTCCCATACTCGCGCAAAATAGTAGCTATGAATAAGAGGTGGCTCTAGATGTTCAGCTTAGCAGGGGCGGATTCAAATTTGTGGATCAGTGTTGGCCTCTACAAAGAACCATGGGAGATCAACCACATTACTAATGGAAGCCAGGATATAAATGGGGATCTTCTTCCGAAACAAAAAAACAAAGCAAAACAAAGCAAAACATATCAATACTACACAGCGTTCCCGAATGCGAACGTCCGAAGTCGACACTTTTGCCGCCCTTCCACAGTTAAAATCTGATAAAATCGGATGTCAATACTTTTGATATGTTTCGCAGCGGCACATTAACAAAGCGTCCTAAAATAGGATTTCGGCAGGCCTCCTGGACAAGATGGAGGGCCTACAAGAGGAGTATAACCGACGAAAGGCACGAAGAGATCAGCAAAAGAAAGCCGATATCGAAGACAAGACGAGAACATGAATCAAGGGGCAATCGGAGAGGCAGCCAAATTGAAGGGAGCTGAGCGAGAAGCAAAGATTGTTGAAAATGATGGACGCAAGATAGTGGATGCACTAGATAAAATCGAACAAATCAGAATCGCAGACGAAGGAGCAAGGCAGCAGCTCACGATGTCGAAGTAGCGTAAGATTGATACTGCCATTGATAAACTCCTCGATCTAACATTAGCAGGCAAGCTGATCGAAATCATCTAACGAAAATAATCGCCAACGACCCTGCTAGCACCACGTCAGAGTCACCGCCGCATGCACAACCCTCATACTAATTTCCAGACATCATTATTCGAGCCATCGAACAGCACCTTCCTAGAGACCCTAAGCAGAGGGGATAGACGCTGACAAAAGTGGCAAATATCCTGGCAGGCGTAGGCCGTAGACAGAAAAAACAATGAGAGCGCAGAGAGAAATGAAACGATATTGCAAGTGTTTTGGGATCCTCGCCCATACCTGCACCAATTAGCACCGAGACAACCATTTCTCCATCGAAACAAACCGAACAACAAGAACACGAGCAGCAACGGGGTGGTAGTAGTGCAAATTAATACCTATTCTTCGGTTGTTGTAAGCATATAATGGGATAGACGCCCGGAAGAATTGAGCTCTCGTTGCCACAAAGTTAGCTTTCTAGAAGCACCTCCTTTTCTCGAGGACGATACACAGTGATGTGATTTGGACTTACGTGATCGATCATAATGATCAAGAGACTTTTAGTAGTTACCCAACCTTCAAGGCACATTTTCTTGGTTTATTATGAACTTAACATTGACGAAATGATGACCAAAAAAGAAATTGACGGCAGAAGAGAAGTTGACAGTAGAAAAAAGTCGACAACATATTTAACGGGAACAGAGTAGATGGCTTTGGTAGCCCAACTTGAGAGAGTGTTCCTCACTTTGATCTGGAGAAGCTAAATAAGAATACTCTTGCCACTCTCTCTCGTCTCGGATACTTCGTCCACCGAGAAACGTCCCTTCCACTAAATGATTCGATCGTTTTAGGCAAAGTCAATTGGAATTCCAAAGTAAAGGATTATATGATCTCTAGGTTGGTTTGAGAAAATCTAAAACGTCGGCAGCGCTCTCACTATATTCAATAACTTCCCGCGTCTTCCAGAGCGAGCTAGGATCGCCTATTGCCATTAGGCCACGTATCCCATTCCATACCTTTAGCGGATTCAACCCAGTTATACCAGTTCACCTCACTATCCAAATCCATATTAATATCGATGCCATCCATGTCTAAGTTGGAGAACACATCAGCCGGGGAGTCAGCATCAGCCCATAACCATGGGACGAAACCAGGCCCCATGTCACGACCATCTACCCAATGCGCGGGAAGTGCGGCAAAGGAATTGTATGATGAACCAACAGTCTGGCCTAAGTCCAATTCGCTAGAAGCGTTCGTCGCCATCGCCTGTTCTAGGTCTCCAATATTGGTACTTTCCAGGGTTTGACCTCTCTGCTGTTCACTCGTACCAAGATACGTCGGCTCATAGGTCACATGGGAGCTCAAATCGCCTGGGCTATACGCGCTCACCTGACTCGTGTAGATTTTATGCATCGACAAATCGGCAAGCCCTGGGCCGGAAATTCCAGATGTCTGTGTGCCGTCTGGTATGCTCACAAGCTGGCGCCACCGCTCACGAAAGATATCGATGCTGGACCCAGTTGGAAATGGCCCAGAACTTGACGGCGATGGGATTTTCTGATCCTCCATTTCCAAACTGGCGGCAGCCCGTGGATCGGCCCGCAACCGGTTAAGCTCGGCGTCGCGATGCTTGCGGGCTTTGGTCATCAACTTTCGCAGCGGAACCCAGATGCGCAGGTTCTTGTCCATAGGTGTTTGGGCTGGAATCAACCAGCTGCTGTGAAGTGCCACCCAAGCCCTCTCAACGATAGGCGACCAAGGGCGTCGGGAAATCTCGATCAGAAGGTACACGATGGTATGCCAACAACTATAGGTTTGGTACATCCAGCGCCATTTCCGATGTGATTGTTCAGAGTTTAGCGCATGGTTGTACTCCGCGATCTCAATTGTCGAGACCAGCAACTCGGTCCTCATGTCGTCCGAGAATTGTTCGCTTGGGGAAGAGAAGAGAACAGGGAGATGAGTGATGAGCTTCATCTTGGCCATAATGATCCGAACGGCAGTGACTGCGACCCAATACTCCATATTCCCCAGCTCAGTAGAGTATTGAAAGTAACCCTGTTCGAATTTCTGGTAGATCTCGTTCAACAGATGACTGGGATCTTCTACACCAGGCGCCATCATCCGCCTCATGATATCGCCTATCTCAGCAAGGATGCATGCGAATGTCATATCGGTCACGCAATCGTGCGCTGTAGGTATCTGTTTTGACTCGGGATCGATGTCAGCATCGTTGATGTTCAGGGGGATTTTCGTGTCGAAGCTGCCGCTCGCGATAGTCAGCTCCGTCCCCTGGTCGTCTGATGCTCTCACATCCAGCAAGCATACGGCCCACCACACCCTTCGTCGCATCTCAATCTCAAAAGGAGTCAGGTGCTCAAAATGAGCTCCATCTCGCTGCAACCCAAGATACTGGGCCATTCTGATGGCGAGCCCAGTCATCATCCACACAAACCTCGGACTGTCGTGTCGGCGAAGGAGAAAGAGAAAATTGGCATATGCTTGAACTAGAACTATGTCGGCGACGTTGAGGAAATCGGCTTTCGCAAGGGCGTGCTCCAGGCCGAGACGATACTTGAGATTGAGGTCAGTTTTGGAGGAGCCAAAGCTGGTCATGACCTGGCGGGAAAAGCATTAATACAGTACTCTCTCTGAACCGTGCTATTCCAATTCAAGGGGAGCTCACATCGTCTTCTTCCATGGAGGTTATAGCGGCGTAGTAGATTGAGAATATCAAAGCTTCATTGGCTGGTGTGAGGCGTGTCATATCACCGCTGCGAAAATCGCGGGCCATCTTGGTGATGGTTGGCATATGAACGATCTGGGTGATAGAATTTACGTTTTCAGAGAATATATCTAGGAGAAATGGGATCTGTGATGGCAGTGGGTGGAACTCGCGGAGGTCGGGAGCTGAAGGACTCAAGTTGTGTCGAAACAGGAAAGCATGGCGTTCCGAAGGTGTCCGCTCAAGTTCCTTGGTAGAGGGTATCTTTCCAGGCAATGCTTCATCCTCTGAGCTGTCGGACTCATCTCCTGCCAGGTCGCGGGTGTCCATCTTCAGCCCATCAAGCTGCAGTGAAAGTTAGCGAGCCATCCAGTTAAGATGACAGCATGGCCACAACAAGCAGACCCACCTCGTCGTTGACCCGAGACCAGAAGCCGCTGCTTATATAGCGGCTGCGGCTGGCGTCCTGGAGAACTAGCCTGCCAAACTGCTTCTGCACACCGCTGGTACTGGGGTCCCTCTGTTGTTCTGCGTCATGATCCCGAGGAGAGCTCCCAGTTCCAGACGAGTTACCACCGGCAGCCGCTGCGTGTGCCTGTTCCAGCTGGCCGCTCAGATCTTTGACAAGGTTCTCGAGATTCCGCAGTCTGTCCATAACCTTACCAACGCCCGGGCCGGCGTCTTGTGGTACCGGAATATTTGATGCTGCAGCATTGTTGGTAAGTCGCTCGAGGCGGCGAGCCCATCTTGGCGAACGGTTCGTCGGAGGGGGAAAGACACAGGCAATATTTGCCCGGCGGCACGTGGAGCATGGCGACTGCTTGTCACAGCGAACTTTGCGACTGCGGCAAACGACGCAGCTGCGCAACTTCGATGCCGGTACAGGCGCTGATGATGATGATGCTGATGCTGGCGAGGTCGCTTTTTTCTCGGAGCTCGAGATTGAGGTCGTGATTTGTTGTCCCGAGCCCGAAGCCGAGGCGCCTGTACCGATACTCGCCTCCGCTCCCGATCCTGTTACTGCCATCTGCGACAGGTATTTAGGTTTAGGTCCACTAATGTTTAAGTTACCTTGTACGCCTTCTCGTTCTCGTTCTCGTTCTCGCTCTCCCTTTTGCTCTTTTCTTGTGCTTGACGCCTGCATCATGTCGTGAGAAGCTGCGCAAGCCAGCCTTGCCTGTGTTGTACCTCCGATGCTGTCAGCTTATTAACGAAACACTACTCGCGCGTGCCTGGAGGGCTGATGTGGCCTAGGTGAATTGGCACCCAACCAGAGGCTTTGATTTCAGCCCGAACGTTTTCCTGTGAGAGCCGGGGAAATTCTGCCCCCGAGTCAATGGTGCTCCGTACGCGAGAAAGCCCCGAGACAAACCCTAGCAAGCCACCAAGCCACCAAACATGGAAATTCGAAGATATAAACCATCAGTGTTGCCCGGTTTCAAGGACCTCACATCGCAGACATCATCAACTCAATTCTATAACAACAAGTTGCCCTCAGCTCTACTATCCTGAAAGTCAAACATTCCAGCATCGAATGCAAAATCTTACAGCGCGATTCATCATCATCCATCACTAAAGTACCATCCACTACTGCCACATGGCTCCCAGCACCAAAGCCATTGCATTCCTAGGCGCCAGTACCGGTGTGGGTCTCGCAGCACTCAAAAACACCCTCGCTGCAGGCCACCGGTGCATCGCTCTCTGCCGCACCCCATCTAAGCTTACGGCCATCTTTCCTCCCGAGACAAATCCAAACCTTCAAATCGTCGAAGGCAATGCACACGATATCGCTGCCGTCTCTAAGTGCCTGGTAGCCGAGAAGGGAACTATCGTCGACGAAATCATCTCCACCATCGGCGGCGCCTTCATCCTCTCCAAATTGACATTAGATGACCCGAGAGTCTGCAGGAAAGGCATGACCACCCTTCTCGAGGCCCTCACACAGCTGCGAAGCGACGGCGCCACCGGAAGACCCCATATCGTTGTGTGTAGCACGACGGGCATGTCCAAATTCGGGCGTGACCTTCCTATTGCGATGATGCCACTGTACAAGATCTTACTGAAGGTACCCCATGAGGACAAGAAGATCATGGAAGACCGCCTGATAGAAAGCGGAGAGGCGTACACGATCGTCCATTGCAGCTGGATGGTCGACGGAGAGACGAACAGGGAGATCCGGGTTGGCATCGATGATCCCAAGACTGGGCGAGAGTCTTTAGCGATTGGCTACACCATCTCTAGGGAGGATGCGGGAAAGTGGTTTGCGGATAATCTTGTGCTGCAACTGAACAGAAAGTATGTTGATAAGATTGTAACGATAACATACTGAAGGGCGACGATGTGAATTGTAGGGACATTTGGCATTGTATTATAGAGGAGTTTTTACTTGAGCGCATTCTGGGATATAACAGTAATGAACCAAGATATCAAGCAAAGAGTCACGTGATCAACGAGTGGGGCCACTTGGCTTTCGGTAAGATTCAGCGTTGTCATCTTTCAATCTTATCAGATCATTCATGTTGAGAATATCTCTAATCCAGTTGCAGCAGCGAGCTTCGACTTCCTCCTCCGGTGTTATAGGATTATAAGTGCTGATGTATTATCTCGCATCTTACCTATGTATTCCTAATCCGGATTTGTTTCCTCCGTCAATTCTAATTCCTCATGATGATGAGCCAAGAGTGGCTTCCGTCCAGACATATGCAGTGACCCATGGCACAGGACCTAGTTTGAGATATCTGATCTCTACCACTATGTGGCCCTTGATTCGTGACCGTATCTCGTATTTGGTGGCAAGGGCCTCCTAGTGCTCTTGGCGTGCTACAGCGTGTTCATCTGAGCAGAAATCGAAATGGCGTCTGATAGCCGCCACGCCATGTACGATTGGCGCGATTACAGGAGCTTGTACTGGTACTATATGGGAACCCCATGCAGCATTCGCTACCGATCTGTTGGTTTTTCTGTCTCTTCATTGGACTCAGAACATCAAGGAGCTACACTCTACTAATAATAAGTAATATTTTCAACTAGTAATGCCGTCGTAATCCTCTATCACATCTCGCGAACAAGACTATCAGCAAATTCGTCGGAAAAGTCCGCATTGACTCAAGTGATCGAGGAAAAGAAAACTTCATCTGTGCGATAGAATGCAGAAGGTAGGCAGCGACATCGATTCAACGAACGAAAGAGCAAGCGATCACACATCTCAACAGCAAATAAGGCAGATAGACAAGTGAGCACCATTAGAGATCCGGAAAGCTTTCTCTTTGAACGCAAAAGCCGGCACCGATCAAGAGATGAGTACGATGCACCCTAACTAATGTGAAAGGAGGTACACACATTACAGCTTAACCCTAGTAGAAAATCAGCATCAATTCATTTGGAACTCGCGTTTTGGTACAATCATAAGCTCCAATAGGCAGGAATCGTAACATGAAACATGCAAAAGTCGTGCTATTCTAGGCTAACCACTCTGCTCCACCATATTACAAACCTCAGTATTACCCCCCACCCCCAAATAAACTCTAATCCGACATTTTTGGGGGCTGGAGGCACTGAGCATATATTCAGATTGGTTACAAGCCCAGCCAGCCCAGTGCAAAGGCCAAAATCTACTGTAGTCTATTCTCAGAGATAGGGGTCGCTGTCCATCAAAAGAGTGGCAACTTCTAGCAGATTCTGTTTGCTAGAACACCTGAATTTCTACCCCCTGTCTGTTTTATTTAGGGGGAAAGTAGTCAATCTTTGCTCGGCTGCCTCGTCGCCTACGTAGTACGAAGTAAGAGCTTGCGGCATTGCTCACCATACACCTGTAATAATTTTTAAATCTGAAAACTCAGAATTGTTTCTAAGTATGTTGAAATCAATTCTAAATTTTTAGGATTTGTTTTAAGATTGCGATTGTAGCGGCAAGAGTTGGTGAGGAAAGAGGAGCTCGCTTATTTGTATTAAAGTGGTTGTGGAAATATGAGCGATTGAAAGTCGTTAATCGTGCTGGGGCAGGTGTATGGCGAGCAATGCCGCAAGCTCTTATGAAGTACTTCGCCTCACTTGCCAAGCATTCAGCATATGCTTGATTGACACGTCAAACCAGAACAAGGAAAATGTCCGACTGATCAGATCGTCATTCTCCCCTGGTGGTATGGTCACCTTACCCTTACTGCAGGCATCCTTGCTTGTGGCGTCTGAGTCGGGGCTTGTTACCTCCGATCGGGCCAAGTCAGGTGTATCCCTGATCATTGATACCTTTGTAATCACTGGTTGCATGAAAGATACTTCAAACCCCATAGGTCAAACTTCACGTCACTATAATACAATATTTCCAGCAAGAAAATCATTCAACAGCCAATGCCAGTTGCTCAAGGGTCACTTTCTCCACCATATCCAATATACGATTTCAAAAGACGATCTATCTTCTCAATAGAATTTCTCCATTGCTTTATTCTCGTCAATATTGGAGACTGCGTTACCTGCGAAGAGTGACAATGCCTTTTTGATTTGCTTCTGAGCAGTTGAAAGTTGCTCAATGGAGCTACTAAGTATTAGCTATACGAGAGGGGATTTCTCAAGAAGACTAACTTCATCCAGTCTTTATACACGCCGCAATACCGACAGACGGGATACGATGGCGCGTTTATGGTTGGCATGGCAGTATCAGCACTTTTGAGCCCCTCTCCTACTTAAGGAGCAGCCATGCCTATGTCGAAGCTTTCAGATCGTCGAGTACCCTGACTAGCCAACACTATACGCCAAAGGAAGACAACTTTTTGAAGGATGGATTTGAGCTTCTGGATCAGGGACTCACTCAAGCAATCCAAGAACCGTCGAAAGCTCAACTTGGTTCTCATATCTTCGCTCACCGACATTGACGCGTACGCAGAAGCCAATCCCAAGACTTTCCGCGATGCAGTCGCAAGAGTCTATATGCAATGGCGCTACTCTGTCTCAACCAAGAGCGTTCTAATCCCGGGTAGACGTGCGGCGAACAACTCTTTTAGCATGCCGGCTGCAGAGAAGTTTCATAAACGATTTTCAGCTATCTTTTCGGATACATATACTGGAATTGCCGTATATATAGCAGAAATCCCAGCGGAAGTATTTGACGACCTAGAAGAGACGCTGCATCCTATTGGCATTACCTCCAACCTCAACGTTTAAGACAAGGCGTAGCTTTCTACAAGGTAGCATGTGGTACGAATCATTTCAAGGACCTGACACAGGAGAAGTTCTTGTGTAGCATCCTCCGGGGGCACTTTGTTCTGAGAATGGCACACCACTCCCTGCTGATGGGGTACCACTACCTGTAGGGTATGAAATCGTGCCTTACCTGAAATACATTGTTGTATATGATGCGCTACCTGCTCTTGCTACTGATGAGGAGGGTCTCATCGCTACACTTGGTGTCCTTGATATCGAGAGCATAGCGAACCAGACATCCATTCATGAGGTTGTTGGGACGCCGAAGCTTCGGAAGGTCTCCTTGATATTTCCAACATAAATCCACAGCGAATGGCGTTTGTGATCTCTACAATATTAAATGGTGGGTTATTGGATTTGCAGAACTCCCATGGGTCGGAGCTCACTAAAGAGTACCTGTACTTGTACATCTAGAAACGTTTGAATTGCACACCAATCCTTATTCGTCGGCCTCGCATATTCTCTCCGTGCCTCTGATACACTATATAGCCCGTTTTCCAGCCACCGTAAGTGCTCAGCAGAGATCTTTGGAAACACAGGGATCAATTCTTGTGCCTTTTTGACCCGCTGGAGCAGTGGTTAAAGCTATTCACACCTCCCGTCACAACGATGACAAGCCCTCCAAAGTATAGGTTATGGAACTGTGGATTCTGCCTGTAAACGAGGATACTGAGCTAAGGAGAGAAGAGGAGGAGGAAGGAAAGCTGCAGCTGAATATATACAGGGTTGGGGG